>VNJU01008077.1:0-10494 GCA_008042675.1 Drosophila seguyi
TTGACCTATAGTTGGAAATTAAACTTTTGCAACCAGACTTCAGAATTGGAGTTACAGTGGCCAATTTCCATCGCTGAAGTGAGATTTATTGAAAATAATTTTAAGTGGCACGGAAAGCACGCCAATACAACCTTTTAATATAAAAGGAGAGAGCCTATCGCAGTCGAATTTTTCGGAGATATTTAGGCTCTCCGCAGCAAGATGACAGTCGGACTCACTGACATATAAGTTCCCAATATTGAAGCTTGCAGCAATAGAACTAAGCGTAAAATCATCCTTCCATGAGCATAGAGGCTCGAAGAGGATGCAGATGAGTTATTTAATAACATGTGGGAAGGAATAGATGAACTAGTTTTTTTGGAGTTAACAAAGTGCCAAAAAGATTTCGGATTCCTAATTAACTTCTGTTCCATATCAGCTATGTATTGGTTATACAGGAATTTATTAAGGATTCGAATTCACGTTTATGCTGTCTATATCTATCGAGGTCTGCAGAGTTACCTTTTTCAACGAAACGCTTATAAAATTTATTCTCAAATTTTTGTATTTTTTCAATCCTCGCGTATACCAGGGTAGCTTGTACGAACCTAATTTTAGCGTGTTTTTTTTATGATTGCTGAAAGAGTTTTAAAAAAGTTGTCATAGCAAGTGTCCAAATTAACATACGAAAGGACCTCAACCCAATTAACACGATTGATGTCATTTTGAATTACGTTTAAATTACTCGCAGGAATATGCAATGAAGATGTGAGAGGTGTGTAAGGAGAAAATTTATATGAAAAAATTTAAATTAACAAAGGCTGGTGGTGAGCATCACACTCGGAGAAAGGATCATTACAACAAACTAGATTAAAATGTAGGTCCTGACTTACAAAAATTAAGTCTAGAAGCTTATTTAATTTATTAAATACATGATTAATCTGCACCAATCCCAGACTAAAGAAATCATCCAAGACCAAGATTTCCTGGGGCAGATGAAGGTTACTGGGAATCATTGCTGGAGAGTCAGCTTCATGCACCCACACCAGCGAAGAAAGATTAAAGTCTCCAAAAACACAGATAAACTGCGACTCCTCCAGATCTTCATTAAGAAAGACGATATTATCCACATGAGCCTTGTATAAGTCAATACTGCTGCATGGAGGTATGATACCACCAGAAAAATAGTTTCCACAGGGCCGGCGAGAGATACATAAAGTTGATCTAGAAGGGAGTCATCATTCCGAAGGCGGATGAATGTGCACATCCGAGTACGACGCACAGCAATTAGAACGCCTCCACCTCTAGAGCATTGCGTTTTAATGGCATCCCGGTCCTTCCGGAATACTTGGTAAAGGTTGGCATCAAAAAATTCGGTGTCGAAGAAGTCCATGTTGAGCCAAGTTTCAACTAATATAATGATATCATAATCACACGACCATAAACAACTCCGGTCTTCGTTCGCATGCCGGATATATTTTGGAAATATATTTTCAGGCTGGGATTATCACAGTATATGGAAGAGGAAGACGGCTGCACAGTTTCTGGATGGACGGAGGGCACAACCGGATCATCTATTCCTGAGATAGGAGATCCTAGGTGCGACTTATAAGCAACCAATCCAGCGGCAGTCTTAAGTAGCGATATAGACCGAACCTTGATTGATTTAGTAGTAGCATCCAAATGACTCGATGCGTAAAGAGAAGAGCCAATATAATCTGTTAAGAGAGCCGGGCATGCAACGATCTGCAATCCAGAAGCAGTGACATCAGACTGCACCAGCTGTTGTTGTTGGTGAACAGGTCCAAAGAGAGCGTCAAGGGAGTATGCAAGAGTCGTACAAGAATTAAGAGCATCTATCCAGCCAGCACACAGCATCCAAAGAAGACGAAGAAGATCCAACGGCGAAACCAGGCAACGAGCAGCATCTACACGCAAAGCAGACGATGAAAACAATAAATCCAGCCAAAGTTGTTGATGCTGCGGAGGCGCTGAAAGCGTGAGCGAAAGCGCAGCTGCAAAGCCATCCATGCCAAGCCCATGGCGAATCACGAACAAAGGGGATGGTAAAAGCTCCAGCTGATGTTGTTGTTGGCGAACAGACGGTGAAGGTGACGAGCGCAGGTGCAGCAGGGGCTGAAGAAGATGCGAGGGCTGTGGGCTTAGCCAGAGCAGCTGATTATGGGGAGGAAGGGCAGGAA
The DNA here is from genome assembly GCA_008042675.1 of Drosophila seguyi. Lineage (NCBI taxonomy): Eukaryota > Metazoa > Arthropoda > Insecta > Diptera > Drosophilidae > Drosophila > Drosophila seguyi. Next base: position 2,181 of record VNJU01008077.1, read on the forward strand.
GCGGATGATCCACAAAAACGTCAATACCAGTGGCGTCGGTCACTGGGGGTTTTTTGGCGGATGAGTTGGGGATGACGATCTTGAAAGTCCGCCCAAGTCAGCAACAATTCCATCATTATTAATCCTCTCTCTGTGGACAAACTTTTAAACCTTCACAGAACATGGCCAAAACTCATTATTGAAGACGGCCTCATAATGTTGATCCGGGACACCAAGCTTAAAGTTGAAAAATTTTAAAGTAGAAATGTCGACGTCTTTTTTTATAAGCTTGATGCAAGAAAATGTTTTAGCGTTAACATTTAAGTTAGAAGAGGCATAGTTTAAAACAACTTCAGGCTCCGTAGAAGGATTAAACTTGCCAACATGTAGATATTTGAAGCTAGGCAAAACTTGGAGATCATCCGAAGCAGGCCCAACTCCAACGACGGTTTTTTTATTGTTGTTATTGTTCTTCTTTTTCCTATGTCGAACTTTAATAAAGTCATCTCTCTCAGCATTCGGGGGTCGAAGAACCTGGCCCTGGTCCGACGATGTGAAAGCAGCGGCAGCATACGATTGCAAAGCTACCGTTGCTTTGGCGGCTTTCGTTTGGCGGGACCTTAAGGTGACGTTATTGGTATGTTCCATAGAATCATCTTTGGTGGAAAAGGCTTCCGAAAATTTAGAATTTAGATTCTTGTACAGACATTGGCTACAACACAGCCATCGCACTGCCACAGAATGTTTGGACAAAGTAAAAGTTTGATCGCGTCAGCAGGCAAATCAACGCAGACACAGTGAAATACCCGACGGCAAAGAGAAGCGCAGCGAACAGCTTCCGTGGAGCGATGTTGGGCTGCCGAGACTTCTGCATTACATTCGGGACACGACATAGCGAAAATAGCACGTCCGAACGCTTTGAAAGCTAGCTGACGACTTAATTCTGACTCCAAAATTTGGCATCACTGAGCCCGACTTCGAAATTTTTGAATCTATCGATCTGACAGCATCGAAATTGACGTTACGTTTGGTGTTCTCAAATATTTTAGTGGAAGTGCTGTGGCACCTGGGAATCGTTTTTCAGTGTTTTTGCAGCGGAAGTGATTTCTGTGGCACCCCTGATAGTCTTACACACTCCATACATCCTACATGCCTTCTTACCCACCTCCTATTCCCAGCATCTAACAAGGGCAGTGGTGACGTCCTGAGGCAAGGGTGCCACTTTACCCCCGTAAGCGTGGCACAGATCAACCTGCATCACGCGAAGGCAACTTCGGCTGTCATCGGCAGGTTGGTTACCAGATCCGACCTGCGGCTGGTGCTCATTCAGGAGCCATGAGTCGTCAGAGGCAGGATATGCGGCCTTAATCAAGTGAGTATGCAAACAATTGCAGACGTAAGGGCGGCATCACCGAGAATTTGTATCTTGGTGTGGAAGGACATTAACTTTCTTTGTCTCTTTAAATTTCTCAACAGACATTCAGTTGCAGTGATGATCACTTACGAACAGGGCAGTATGGTGGTGGCGTCAGCATACATCCCAGGAGACGTGACGGATGCCCCCCCACCATTCACAGTAACCTTAGCTTCAGCGGAGTTATCAGGAATCCACGAATCCACCCAGCCTATCAGTCCTGTCAGGAATTAAATCTGAGCAGGCTGAACCAGAGTAGGAGTGTAGCCTCCCCGGAAGATCTTGAGCAACTCTCAATAGAACTAAGAGAGACAATCTTGGATTCATATCATACAAGCTGGCCCGTAAAATGCATAGAGTCCAGCAGGCACAATCCGTGGTGGAAATGAAACTAGGGCTACTTCGTGCAGAAGTCAGAAAGCTGTTTTACACAGCTTACAAGAACAGCGCCAATCGGGAATTATATAACCAGAAGCTGACAGAATATAACAAAGAAATCCGATATAGTAACCGTGCTCACCTTCGAAAATTTTGTTCCACTATAGAGCAAACCGCACCAGCGGCTAGAGTGTTTAAGGCAATCTCAAACGGCAAAGCACTATCTGAGCTTTGCGTGAAGAGAGCGTATGGTTCTTCCACCGAGGATGAGGAGGAAAAGGTGGATCTTCTGCAAACTCAATTCCCTCTGTGCAGAACCATCTCCAATGAAGACAACGGTTATGAAAGGATCCCCAATGGGAGACCCAACTTGAGCCTGGCTTCAGCGATCGTAACTAAGCAAAAGATTAGGTGGGCAGTGAGTACACTCAGCCCATACAAGGCTTCGCGAATGGATGGCATCATTCCCATCCAACTTAAAAAAGTACTTTCAGGGGGACCCAAGATAGGAGTTACATCCCTAGGGCATGGAGAACGGCTAGGGTGCTCTATCCCGATGTTTGGGAAGAAAGACCCTTTTCATCCCAAATCATTCAGGACGATCAGCCTAACCTCCTTTTTGCTGAAAACCCTTGCAAAAAATTGTGGACAACCACATTAGAAACTCGCACTTGTTGAGAAGTCATCTGCATGCTGATCAGCATGCCTACAGAGAAGGGAAGTCAACAGAATCGGCTCTCCTGAGCCTCGTTGACAGTCTCCAGCGCTCCGTAAAGCCAAAAGAGGTATCTCTTTGTGCATTTATGGACATAGAAGGTGCTTTTGATAACACAGCCCATGATGTTGTGAAAAGAGCACCCCGTAGAAGGGGAGTTAAGTCGGGGCTCACGACCTGGCTGGGCAAATCCTCGATAGCAAAATAGCGAAAGTCCTCACTGTCAACAATGTTAGAGTTAGAGCTCAAACCAGCAGAGGCTTTCCGCAGGATGGTGTCTTTGCACCATTACTCTGGAGCTTAATGGTGTTTGAGCTGTAAGATAAACTTACAAGAAATGGGTTCGAATGTCAAGGTAATGCCGATGACATAACTCTAATCTGTAAAGGTAATTTTGAGAACACATTGTGCGATAGAATTACACTGTGCCTCAGACTGAGCTTAGACTGGTGCAATGACGCGGTGCTGAACATCAATCCAGCAAAAACCAATGTTGTCACCTTCACCAATCGCTACAAGCTGAAATCCATTCGGCCCATAGTCATTGAGGGCGAAGAAATACCAATCTGCATGAAGTCAAATATCTGGGAGTCATACTAAAAAAGCGATTACTGTGGAGACGGCATGAGCTGTAGATCTCTTGCAGGGAAAAACTGGGGAGTGTCTACAAAAATCCTACTGTGGATGAACAGAGCTGCGGTTTGGGCAAATCGCGCTGACCTTGATGTCACCAGAAGGCAACTGGGCAAACTCCAGAGACTTGCCTGCACGTGCATCTCGGGCGCTATGCACACTTGCCCATCCACAGCTCTGGACGTGTTGATCGGACTTCCACCACTGCACTTGTATATCAAGCACAGTGCTCGCAGATCTATCATGAGGATAACAGGGCAAGACCAGCTGACTCGTCAGCGACTGCAACTGACCTGTTACTGGAATATCCGCAGGATACTCATTTGGCCAAGTTCAGTTTTGAGAAACACTTCAGAACGGAACTTAGCAACAAGTCGGAGTGGGCCAACATGTCTACCAGCTACGATGTGAAACCACATGCTATTAGGTGGCTCACTTACAGCTCAGGATGGTGCGGGCGCGGGGGTCTGCGGGCCTCGACTCAAACATCATAAAGCTCTAGGGAAATTCGCCAGTATCTTTCAAGCGGGAGTACACGCGATTGAGAGATGTGCATCGTTTAACATTGAGCGGGGCTACAATCGGAGAGACATAGCCATTGTCTTGGATAGTCAGGCAGCAATCAGAACACTCAGTGCACATGGGATTGTTTCCAGACTAGTATGGCAATGTATAGGAAAACTCAATGAGAGTTAGGTAAGTTGAGTGTAAACCATAAAGTAACCATATACTGGACACCAGGGCATGCGGGGATCCCCGGCAATTAAGTGGACGACATCATGGCTAGATAGGGGACAAGTACGCCTTCCAATGGTCCTATGGTGGAAGAAGACGAAACTCCAGAACACCTACTTGAGGAGTGCCCAGCTATCAGTCGGTTGAGGTTGGCCCACTTGGGGAGCCGCACACTCACCACATAGGAAATGAGGGCTCTTCGACCAAGCGACATCATCGCATTCTTGCGAACGATTGGACTGCTCGAGGAGCTACAGCTCAGACACTAGAACGAGGACACAATAGATCCAAGTGGTCGCAGTGCACGAACCTCTTTACTATTATTATTAACTATATGGCATATCTTAATACGAAAGATGTTTACTATTTTTCCGACAAATCTAAAAAAATATACAAATACTATATCTGCGAGAACGCAATGTCAGTCAAAGATAATGTTAAAGATGAATGTCTCAGTAAGATACTTTCGATGGAAACTGCAAATTGTAAAACTAAATACATAGGGAATAAAGAAATTATAACAGAAGTAGAACCAGCACACATTTTAATATTAAATGCACAAAACACAACCATCGAATCAAATTGTACCACTAAAATATCCATAAGAGGATCCGCATTAGTAACATTCGAAAACTGCAAAGTACTGATAAACCAAATTCCATACGACCAGGCGTTCTTGCGATCGATTGGACTGCTCGAGGAGCTAATGGTCGCCGTGCACTTAAACCTCTTTAAATATTACTACTATTATTATTGTGATACGAACTTCGTCATTTGTGTTGAAGTTTTGTTGATATGGAAAATATGTGTGGTATTCATTTTTAATGATGCTCACGACAAAAGGCGCCTATTTTCCGGAGGCAGTGTGATCACTCCCCCTTTTCCACGGGACTTTCGAGCATAGAGCTTCCAATCCGCTCTCCCAAGCTAACTTTAATATTTAATGTATTAGTTATAATTTACCATTTCACAAATAAAGACATACGCACGACGCGCAAAACTCCGAAAAGTTTACTCCGTGTTTTCTTATCGAGTGCATTTCAGATTAAAGCCACCCCTCTCCGAACATTTGGTTCATCAGAGCCGGATAATAATTCCATCCCCAGCAGCTTCGGTGGCTTTAACACCGCACAAGATAAGTGAACATTTCAATTTTGCTGCCGGTCATTTCTATGATATTGTCTAAATCCGAGTCAGATTAATCCGACACTACCGGCAGCTTCCGATTCCAAATCCAGTTTTATAGTATTCCAATTATAGCAATTAATTTTTATTAAATTACGAATTCCAAATTACTAGGTGTGTGTTTAAATATATGCCAAGCCACAGTGAAACTTCCAATTCCAAATTTCTCTTTTCACTGTGTTCCGCTTGCATTTATTTTCACATATACCCCCTACATACAGTAGATACAGTCCAACTTATCTACGATCGCCACCAACAATTCAAACCAAATTGAATAAATATACAAAAGCACGGGTTTTCAATAATTAAAATTATTTACACCACAAATATAATTCCAAATTGTGCATAACAAATATTAATTTAAATTCCCTAAAGAATAATAATTCCTAAAAATAAAATTATAAGATCTACAATTACAGTCCACAGCTCTACAATTAAATATATCTAAAGACGTTGGCAGAGAGGCGCCGAATCAATTTATGCAATTATTTATAAACTCGCCCCTGCTCTATCCTGAGCTAAGTACACATAAACATATATTTATTTTCTTTCCTCTGCTCTATCCTGAGCTAGGCTAAGTTAAAGCAAACATATACCCATTCCAAATTACCTACATTCCACATTACATTGTAGATATGTGAATACATAATCAACTGCAAGTCAGCGCTCTGATTTTGAACAATATTTTCCGCCTCCGTTGTCTCCGCTATTTTGCATTGACAATCGGCTAATGCACATACATACATATTCACACACACTCCTTATATCCATAAACAGTTCTGTGCCAAATACAGCAGCGGTCAAACGAATAATAATAAATAATAATAATAAAGGCACAAAAAAGTAGTGCGTAAACTATTTTTACAAGTGCTCATCCATATCCGTATTAGTGTGACCGTATATTTTTTCTGGCTAAGTGAATATTAGTCATTTAATTTGCTCATCTCCGCAACTATAATATTCTTATTGGTTCCTAAATTCCAAATCTAGCTTCGACAATAAATATTCCGATTGGTTCCTTAATTCCAAATTCATCTTCGACACATAAATAATTCGAAATCTATATATATATACAAAAATAATTATATATAAATAAATTTACGATGTCCTCTGACCGTCTGAGTCACTTCGAGTCCAGATTCTGTAATCCAGCAGAAACCAGTCGATCCAAATATACGGAATAAGGTCAAAAAGAGCACATAGCTTGTTTAGAGCAAATTTCAGTTGGCTTAGAGTGCGGGGCGGACACCTTGCCTACTGTAAAGGCAGAATATGAGTATTCATATTTTATTTACGAAAGGCGTTCCGCCCAGCTTATAGAAGAGATCGATACGATCGCGTCTAAAGCAGCTGAAGTCCAATCCCCTGCGCCCCAAAGTTACTTTCAGTCTGGCTGTCAGCTTCCTCCGTCCGATACGGAAATTTTCTCGGGCGATTATATTCGCTGGCCGACTTTCCGAGACCTTTTCACAGCAGTCTATATAGACAATCCTGCGCTGACCCCTGTCGAAAAGTTATTCTATTTAAATGCCAACACTAGTGGTGAAGCTCATGCCATAGTTTCCAATTCGCCACTCACCAACAATGGTTTCCGCTCTGCCTGGAAAAACCTGTCTGAGCGTTACGAAAATAAACGAGCGCTGGTGAACAGCCAACTGAAAAAGTTATTAAACATGCAGTCCATCGCACAAGGATCTTTGGCAGCCTTGAAGGCGCTGCAAATACAATTCAACACTGCCTCACATCCCTAAATTTGTGTGGCCTTCCTACGGATACTTGGAATTGTCTCCTGGTGTATGTGTGTTCCACGAAGCTTCCAAAGCTGACGCTCTTATTATGGGATCAATCGATCCCGAACAAACCCGACATTCCTACATGGCTAGAACTTGATTCTTTCCTGAAGGAGCGCCATAGAACTTAAGAGAGTATAGATTCTATCCAACCTCTTAAGTTGCGACTCCATCCGTCCGAACCGACACCCTCCGACGTGTCGCAACAAATACTGAAATCCTTCAGTACGAGGATCGCTCAGATATCCAAAAGATGTGATTTATGTTCCGAAGAGAACCATCCAGTGCGTATATGTCCACGCTTCCTCCGGATGACGACAGAGGATCGCACCGCTTACATCCGAAAAAAGCAGTTGTGCTTAAATTGCTTTGCAAGCGGTCATCAACTCCATAATTGCACAAGCGCCCACAAGTGCTTCACGTGTCACGGTCGGCATCACACCTTGTTGCATCCAAGCAACTGCTCATCCAGTGTTCCGATTCCTTCTGATACAGTACCCGCACCGATCCAAAGGATTTCCTCGTTCTCCATACGAGTGACTACTGCTCCCGACTCCTCCAATTACTGGGTTCCGTAATTGCCTGGCCCACCACCATTCTACGGGATCTTGCCGCAGTGACGACCGATGCCAGTCGTGTGGTCAGGATCACCACACACTTCTCCATTTCGATAAGCGCTGATCGTATCCAACGCTTTCCCGAGCTAAGGCCTCCTAACACTCCTGCTACGTATCCTCCCAAGGGGGGCCTCAAAGGAGGCTTTCATATTTTTGCTGCGTATCCTCGCAAAGAGGGGGAGAATGTTCACGCCAAAGGGCTCTTATTTTCCGGAGGCAGTGTGATCCCGTACACTCTATTTCTCTCTCTCCCTTTTCCACGGGACTTTCGTGCATATAGCTTCCAATCCGCTCTCCCAAGCTAACTTTAAGATTCCATGTATTAAATATAATTAACCATTTCACAAATAAAGACAAAAGCACGACGCGCAAAACCCCGAAAAGTTTCCTCCGTGTTTTCTTATCGAGTGCATTTCAGATTAAAGCCACCCTCCTCCGAACAAATAATATTATCATCGATGATAGGCTTTTCTTGAACATGAAAAATGTCATTTATTTTAAGCAACATTTTTATAATTAATCCAACTCATTTTAAATGTTTTTGTTTTCATTACAGCTGTTGATTTAGTTATGTTTATAAGGGAGCAAAGGACAGGCTTTTTATTATAAATTATCATTCTGCTGATCGTATGTTTAAACGAATTGTTACAGTTTCCCCTCGTAAGTTTATTAAATCTCCGTTCTGATCAGTTATCCGTACTTCGAGTGTGCTTATTTCTCTGCAGTTGACAGGTAAATAAATTAAGTTTTGTGGTGTAATGTTCATTTTATATCCAAGTGGTTCATTTATTCCAAATTAATGCAGCTCATAATTTGGTCTATTACGATCCGCTAGTAATGTTGCATTCCAATATAATGAAATTTACTT
>VNJU01008079.1:0-19175 GCA_008042675.1 Drosophila seguyi
CCTAAGGCCGGCACGCTGTCCAAGGACCAGGCAGTGGCTCCTGCTCTAGCAGCGGAGAAGCCCACCTGCTCTACGGCCAGTGCTCCTGACATGGCTGCGAAGACACCACAGGGCACTGCCGTGGCCAAGGAGTCTGCAGCACCGCGGACTATCCTGCGCCCTCCACTCTCTGGGCGCATAACGCGCGGAACCGGGCGCACCACTCGAGGCACCGGGCGCGTAACCAAGAGTGCGAGGCGCACACCGGAAGAGGAGGCTCTTCTTGGCACAAACCGTGGCCGGAAGATGGCGGCTAGGGGCCGCAAGAGGGCGGACTAATGTCCAGTCCCCCTCCCTCCACCCACCCCAACACCCGGAGACACCTAAGATGTCTCCAAGCGAACCTCCATCACGCAAAGGCCGCATCAGACGTCCTTTGTGAGAGGTTCGCTACAATGGACATAGCATTTATCCAGGAGCCATGGATAAACGCCGGACGTGTCCTGGGGTTAAGCACCCCATCTGGTAAGCTGCTCTATGCAAACGACCAACCTCGCCCTAGAGCGGCGTTGTTAATTAACAAAACTTTAACATTTGTTCCCCTTTCACAGTTTATAACTGAGGACCTGGTGGCAGTTTGGGTTAAACTACCCACTGCCCATGGCGAGCAGGAGGCAGTGCTGGCCTCCGCCTATCTTCCCGGCGACTCAGAGGAAGTACCTACAGCGGCTACCTGTGCCCTAATAGCGCACTGCCAGAGAAACCGGCTCAGATGGATAATCGCCTGCGATGCCAATGCGCATCACACGGTCTGGGGGAGCAGTGACATCAACAAAAGAGGTGAGTGCCTTTTTGAATATATCATTAGTAATAACTTAGGTATACTAAGCCAGGGCAGCGAGCCTACATTTATTAATGCGATTAGAGAGGAAGTCCTTGATCTAACTCTCTGTAGTATGAACATGTTGTCCGTTGTCTCAAACTGGCACGTTGCGAGTGAAATCACTATGTCAGATCACCAACACATTAGATTTGACATAGGAAGTGCCTCACAATGTAGCCTAGCTACTAGAAATCCCAGAAAGACCAACTAGGATCTCTTCTGTTTCGAACTTGAGCAATCCAGAGACTGCTCAACTCGTCCGATAACATCCGTAGACGAGTTAGAGCATGAAGCTACTGTGCTTCATAGTAACGTTGAATCGGCATATCACGCCAGCTGCGAACAAAAGGTTCGCAAGATCAGAAGGGCTGTTCCCTGGTGGAACAAAAACCTTGAAGATCTCAAAAAGACTGCGCGAAGGCTCTTCAATAAAGCGAAGAGTGGGATGGCCACATGGGACTCCTACAAGTCGGCTTTAACGCTCTACAACACAGAGCTGAGATGGTCAAAACGGGCTACGTGGCGCCAACACTGCGGGCAGATTTCATCTCTCCCGGAGGCTGTTAGATTACAAAAAGCCCTCTCCAAAGACCACTCAAACGGCATCTGCACGCTGAAAAAGCCGGATGGAACGTATACTAATAACCCAAAAGAAACGAGCAGCCAACTCCTGGCTACTCACTTTCCTGGGTGCGTGGCTGTGGAGCAACCTATCCCAGAGAGTGAGGCACCAACCTACCTCTCTGGAACTGGAGAGTGCCCACACCGGGGAGTGACTATAGTGGCAGACTTCAATGGGGCTGAGGAAGGGGAACCCCCCATCGCTCATGCCCTATAGACTGTTTCATCAGAAGAGCGTACAATGGGCATTACACAGTTTCAGCCCATATAAATCACCCGGACCAGATGGAATTTATCCATGCTTGTTGCAGCGGGGATTGCACTTAATCGCACTCCCCCTGATCCACCTATTTCGAGCTAGTGTCCTGCTTGGACACATATCAAGCAAATGGGCTAAAGTAAAAGTCGTGTTTATCCCAAAGGTAGAGAAATAAGATTCCCAACTGCCTAAATCATATAGACCGATTATCTTAGCTCCTTCTTCCTTAAAACTATGGAAAAAATAATTGACCAGCACATTAGGGAGGTAAATCTCAGTCAGCTTCCCCTTCATATTTATGAATTTATTGGTATTTACCAATACGCGTATCAAGCTGGTAAATCAACTGAGACTGCCATTCATTGCCGTACAACATCCATTAAAAAGGCCATCGGCGCTCAACAGATAGCACTAGGTGCCTTTTTAGACATCTCAGGAGCTTTTGACAACACGTCATACGAGGCTATTCGTGCCTCGCCTGTACGCAAAAATGTCTCCACAACCATTATCGGGTGGATTCTGGAAATGCTTAAGTCCAGAATCATAACAGTAGACCTTGGTGGAACCATGACCTCAATTACAGCCACAAGGGGGTGCCCTCAAGGGGGAGTACTCTCTCCTCTCTTGTGGACTTTGGTGATTGACGAGCTACTGTATGAGATCAATAACTTAGGGTTCCCCACTCAAGGCTACGCTGATGATCTATTCATCTATATAGTGGGCTGGCATAAGCAAACCATCTCGGACCGCATGCAGTAAGCCCTTAATATAGCCAACAGATGGTGTCCGGATAAAGGACTATCCATAAACCCTTCAAAAACAGTTTTAGTCCCACTTACAAGGAAAGGTCTCTTTCCCTAACAAGACCATCCCTAAATGGGTCCATCATTGACTTTTCGGTTGAGGCTAACTACTTGGGAGTATCACTCGACTCCAAGCTCAATTGGAATGCACACCTGGAAAAGACCATAAACAGAGCCACTCGAGCACACTTTGCTTGCAACAGGCTTTTCGCTAGGACATGGGGCCTAAGTCCCAAAATGATCTACTGGTCTTTTAACACTGTGGTAAAACCGATCCTAACCTATGCATCGCTTGCTTGGTGGACGAAATTTACCCAGAGGACAGCTGCGGCTGCACTCACCAAATTACAACGACTGGTCTGCATTGGCATCACTGGAGCCATCCGAACATGCCCCACTGCAGCACTGGGCGTCATAACCGGCATACCCCCCTTACCAATTACCCTGAAAAAGGAGACCTGCCTGGGGGCACTTCACCTTCAAGACATCACCAACATAAAAAGTGGTGACCCTATCGGACATCTTAGGGTTCTTGAATCCCTAATAAACGAGCCCATTCTGCGCGTAACTGACGAACGAAAACCAACACTAGTTTTCCATAGAAACTTCTCTGTAGTGTAATAAATAAAATATTTAGTTCTTTTGGTTTTGATTTTGGTTTTATTTATTTGTGGAGCGAGTAAGGTCTCGCTCCCTTTTGAGTCAATTTTCTTAATGAATCTTATGTTCTACATACAATGGTTTCTTAGGCTAATTCGATGAGCAGCGCTGTCGGCGTAGGCTGCTTCGCTGCGACGGTTATATGCATATCTTATATTTATATATGAAATGTCGCCGAGCGACGGCGCTAGAGGAGGAGGAGGAGTGCTGTAGCGTGCGATCAGCATTTGGCCAGCGTGGGAATGCTGCCTATGCATTTATGTATGTGGACGCTCGAATTACGCTTGCACTTNGGCTGGACTGTTTATGTACACATTGCAACAGAGTGTTACAATGTGTTTGTATGTTATTATTACAGTGAGCCATTGCTATATGGGTATGCTATAGTAGTCTTGCACACTAGGAATGAATGGAAAACAAAATCAATATCTCTGCCCAGTGGATCACAAACATGGTACACTGACGGTTCTAAGCTGGAAAACGGCGACACCGGGGCTGGCATTTTCGGACCAAGGTTCAACAAATACATAGCCATGGGAAAATCGCCAACCACTTTCCAGGCAGAGATACATGCAATAGAAATCTGTGCTCGCGAATGCCTTCGTAGGAAAATGCAAGGCGCATGGATTAACATCTTTTCTGACAGTCAGGCAGCGCTCATAGCTCTGAGTTCCTTTACGATCTCATCCGGACTTGTAGAGAACTGTTTCCAGCAGCTGAATGCCCTTGCCTCTAAGAACACCCTGACGGTGGGCTGGGTACCAGGGCACGAAGGCCATACAGGAAACGAGGTGGCAGATTCCCTAGCTAAACGCGGGGCGATGACACCATTAATCGGCCCAGAGCCGTTCTGTGGACTATCGAAAGGACACAAACGAGAACTGCTCAGGAAATGGGAGGAAGCGCAGATAAATCGTCACTGGACCGACAGTGCAGGGCTGAGACAAGCCAAACAATTTCTCGTCCCCCAGATGACGCGATCAAAACGTATCATCAACCGAACAAAGAGTGAAATTCGCTCTCTAACAGGTTACCTAACGGGTCACTGCAACCTTAGGTACCACCTTAAGAAATTAAAGCTTTCAGAAATCGACACCTGCAGATTCTGTGAGATGGAGCAAGAAACATCAGAACATATTCTATGTGAATGCCCCTACCTAAACAGTCGTCGTCTTCAATATCTATTCCCCCCTACAGGATTTGGGAACAAATAGACCCTACCAAAGTGCTCTCTTTTATCAGATGCCTCGGTATAGAGGCTCTACCCTAATCGTACAGGCCGGTACAAAAGATCTACCTTCTTGTCGCAGTGCAATAAGGCCTTTATAATAATAATAATAATAATAATAAAGGTGGTTACAGACATTATTAGTTTAGTCTTAAATAATATTAAAATGCAAATTAACATTGTATTTTTGAAAAGAAATTTCATTTAAATTAGTTTTAGGCCCTTGAGTCTATTTCATTGACCGATAAAAACTGTCATATTCTTACGTTACAAACACAAATCCAAATATAGGAAAAAAAAACCTTCAGCTATAGAAGGTTATATTTTTGTTTTTTTTTATTAAGATTTAAGTCCTCAATAATAAGAAAATATTGTTTCTTAAGATTTATTATTATATTGATATTCCTTACACAATTAAAAAAAAAACATCTGAGTCTATTTCATTGATCGGGAGTGTATGTGCATACTACAGTGGTCGTATAAGGGGTAACCTAGCACTCTGAAGAGGATTAGATGTTAGTTTTCGGGTGTTAGTTAGTTGTAGTGGTCCTGGGAGCATGGAGCTTTCCCCATCAGGGGGTAGGCGTTGGGAAGGCGCAGCAACCAGCAAGTGGACTCTGGGTGTGCTTTAGACGCACGATCGTGGGTGCCAAGAACTTAATTACCTTGTATGGACCCTAATACTTAGGGGCTAGCTTTGCAGCGAAGTTATCTGCTGCCCTAGATAAAAAATGCTTCTTCACAAATACTAGAGATCCCAACTCTGGTCTGTAAAGCTCGTTGTGTATTTTCCTGGTCATGACATTCCGACAGCACTTGCTGCCAGTGGTTTTGGCCACGCACAGCTTCCATGGCACAGAGTCTTCGTCGTCGGGTTTTGCTCCAATGTGGCGATATAACTGCTGATTCTCATATACATAGTCTGGAAATTCCCCAGGCTTGTCCTGGACGAGTTTCAGCATCCGCTGGTACCAGATGCAGGCGGGTTTGACTTCTTGGATCATCAGTATCACCTCCAAGGGCTGTTGGGACAGCGCATCCGCGACAACGTTCTGGCTCCCGCGCCAATATGTGACGTCAAACTGGTACTGCTGCAATTCTAACGCCCAGCTCGCTATTCTACCCTTGGAATTATCAATTGAGTTGAGCCATTTCAAGGCGAGATGGTCCGTTATCACCTTGAATCGATATCCTTACAAGTAGCACCTTAGTTTTCTGATGGCCAATGGCCAGACACTTCTTAGTGGTCCAGTAATTCTCGTCCGCGGCGATGAGCCGTCGGCAAGCGAACGCAATGACTCGTTCTTCCCCTTGGATCTTCTGGGTTAGAACGGCTCCTAGTCCAATGTCTGTTTGGAGGACAAACTTCTCGTTAAAATCTGGACACGCGAGGACGTGTACCTCCGTGAGTTTCCATTTCAGTTCCTCGAATGCATCCTGCTGCTCCTGTTTCCATTTCCATTTCTTCCCTTTGTTGAGTAAAAGGGACATGGGTTGGACTACACTGGCGAAGTTTGGTACGAACCTCCTGTACCACGACGCGATACCAAGACATCTGCGTAACTCTTTTCATGAGGTGGGCCGACTCAGCTGCCGCACTGCTGAAATCTTTTCGGGATCGGTGTGGATTCCTTCCTCGCTGACAACGTGTCCTAAGTAGACCAGGCTGCGATTAAAGAAACTGCATTTTTTTGCATTGAGGCGATGGTTCGCCTTCCGTAGCCGTCGGAATACTTCCTTTATGATGATAATAATATCATCCAAGGCAAATGCGTTGGCCTCCATATCCGGCCCTATAATGCTGTCCAGCGCCCTCTGGAATGTAGCTGGCGCGGAGTGGAGACCAAATGGCTAGACTTTCCAGTGATACAGTCCCCTTCCTGGCACTGTGAACGCAGTGCACTCGCGACTGGTCTTGGCCATGGGGATCTGCCAATATCCGCTTTTCAGGTTGAGGATAGAGATATACTTAGCATGTCGCAGCCGCTCCAAAATGTGTGTTATCCTCGTCAATAGGTAAGCATCTGGTATGGATACGGCGTTTAAATGTCGAAAATCCACGCACAATCTCATTTCTCCCACAAGAACAATTAGGGCGCTATGAGGGCTGCGCGAGGGCTCTATGCAATCGTTGCGCTGCAGCTCGTCGATCCCTCAAATTGTGCGAATTCCTCCTCTAGAAATTTATGCACCCGTGGTTCTAGGTCATCCTGTTTATCTGTCTCCTTAATAACTGCTTTTGTTCCTCCAGCGTCGGGATGACCTTCCGGTTTGGCTGGGGAGTGAGTTCCTAGTGAACCGCCTTTACTCGCGTTGATGACCGGTGATTCCTCTAGAGATGGACTTATCGTGGATTCCTGAGTTCGTAGAAACGGGTTGTTCCGCACTGCGATCTTTTCTCGGGGTCTTAGAAGACTTGTCGGGGCAGCTTGTGTACTGCGATCTGTCTCGTTGACTTGGAGTTCCGGTGATGTGGGCTCGGTACTAATAATCGGTTGCGGAAAACATTCAATTATAGCGAGCGGGGACAAGAATGAAGCATTTTGTAATATTATAAGTTTTATTCTTTGGTGACTTCAGAGAGTCTGCTCTGTTTTAGTACTTTTATTCGAATGATCATATCATGCTATCTTTGGGCGCAGCTAACCCGCATATGGTATACTTAAGACTATGTATATGTTATGTATAGCTTGACCACTTGCGCTGCAAAGTGCATGCTCAGCATTCTCACGCTCCGCGATCGGATTATGTATAAGCGTTAGATCGTATTTCAAGAGCTGGAGTGCTTGTGTAATGGTTGGTGGTCTTTTTTGTAGTTTATGTTTATTATTTATTATGACAAAGTATCACAATGTTACTGTACATATACGAAGGGTAGATACACTACACCTCCCTTTTTAAAGAAATGACGTATTATATGTAGTCATTTTATTTTTTTTTGTTAATATACTATTTCTTAACTATCTTAATTATTAGAAAAATGTTTGTCTCGAAACATTGTAATGACAATTCCTTGTTTATTTTTTACGATTACTGTATGCTTCCATTTTTAATCTTCTTAGAAGAAGGCACATTTTTTTTACCTTATATATATTTCCTTTTTTTTTTGATCAGACCTCTTTTTTATTTTATTTTTTTTTTTAACGTTTCATTGATTATATATCTTTACATTTAGAATTTAGCACAATAAAATTCTCTCTCGCTCTTTGCGAATTCGCCCAGCCTTCTCCAACCTCTGTTTTTTTTCGGTTGATCAGACCTCTTTTATATTTTTTTTTTTTTTTTAACGTTTCATTTATTATGTATCTTTACCTATTTATGTACTGTTTGTTGTATTAATGCTAAATGGCGTTCGTTTTTGTAAATTTAAAATTAATATTTAAAAGTCTAGTGTAAGTTAGTTCAGGGCGAAGGCGGGAGCACAATAAAGCTCTCTCTCGCTCTTTGCGAATTCGCCCCGCCTTCGCCAACCTCTGTTAAGCTAGGCCTAAGTATCTATATCGTGGGCTGGCATGAGCAAAACATCTCGGACCACATGCAGCAAGCCTTTAATACCGTTCAAAAACAGTTTTAGTCCCCATTACAAGGAAAAGGTCTATTTCTCTAACAAGACCATTCCTAAATGGGTCTATCATTGACTTTTCGCTTGAGGCTAACTACTTGGGAGTCACACTCCACTCCAAACTCAACTGAAATGCACCCCATAAACAAACAAAATGATCTACTGGTCTTTTAACACTGTGATAAAACCGATCATAACCTATGCATCGCTTGCTTGGTGGACGAAATCTACCCAGAAGACTGCTGGGGCTGCACTCACTAAACTACAACGACTGCTTTGCATTGGCATCACTGGAGCCATGCGGACATGTCCCACTGCAGAACAGGGAGTCATAACTGGCATACCCGCTTTACCAATTACCCAGAAAAAGGAGGGCTGCCTGGGGCACTTCGCCTTCAAAACATCACCAACATAAAAAGAGGAGATCTTACTGGGCATCTTAGGGAATGAATGGAATGTACACTAGGAATAAATGGAAAACAAAAAAAATATCTCTGCCCAGTGGAAACATGGTACACTGATGGATCAAAACTGGATAACGGATAACGGATAACGGATAATGCCCTTGCCTCCAAAAACACCTTAACGGTTGGCTGGGGGCCAGGGCATGAAGGCCATATATGAAACGAACAACAAGGCCTTAGTAATATTAATAATGGTTCGATGTTATAACGGGGTATTATTTAAAACCTTTATACAATTGCATGATGCATGAATTTGATTCAAAATATATAATAGAATATAATTATAAATAGCAATATACAAATTAATGGGTATTCTTTTGAAATAATATTTGTTTAACAAATGAAATACCATAATTGTTACACATATTTTTTCTTAAGTAGTCTTAGTTAGGAAAGTAAGTAAAATTAATATGGATCAGGAAGTTTTTTTTTTATTTTCAAAACAATAAATGAACTATTTTTATAACAAAAAAGGAAGCCAACTTCGGCATGCCGAAATATCCTTGCAGGAAGTAGAAGAAGAAGAAAAAAGATGTTCTGACCCGCTTTCGCGGCTACTGACATAAAATAATTGTTGCTAGAGAAAAATGTTCCAAGCAACAAAGCCAAACAGATATATACATAATATAATTTTAGTCAGAAGTTTGCAACGCAGTGAAGGAGATATATCCGACCACATAAATGATATATATTCCTGATCAGCATCAACAGCCGAGTCGATCTAGCCATGTCCGTCTGTCCGTCCGCCCGTCTGTTCGTCCGTCTGTCCGCCCGTCTGTCCGTTTCTACGTAAACTAGTCCCCCAGTCTTGAAGCTATCTAAATCAAACTTTGCAGATAGGCTTCCATATGCTCTCACTACTATATAAGTCGAAACGGGCCGGATCGCACGAATATATCATATAGCTTTCATAGAACCATCGGTAAATTTTAAAGAGAAAAATTATAACTTAGCCAATAACATAATAACATATTTGCGTAAAATTTTAATTTAATTTTGGTATTATTTTAGAATTTCGGTTTTAATTTGATCAAAATCGGACCACTATGTCATATAGCTGACATAGAAACGATCGGTAAATTTTAATGATCAAAATTATAGCTTGGGGAATTTGTAACACATTTTTATAATATTTAATACATGAACATTTTGCTTAGTCGCAACATTTAGTTCGTTCGCTGGGAACATTTTTCGATCGCAACATTTTTTACCGCAACATATTCTTATTTTAGTACTCGAGAGACCGAAAAGTTAAAACATTTTTCTTCTTATTCTACTTCCTGCAAGGGTATTTAAACTTCGGTATGCCGAAGTTAGCTTCCTTTCTTGTTAAATATACACTTTCTAATAGAAAGACTCCACTAATCTCTGTGTAACTTCTTTTTCTGGGTAATTGCAGAATTTTGAAGTTTCCTCTGAAATAACCTAAAATCTGTTTTTCATCATATTGAAAATTGGTGCTCTGACTCGGGTTTACCTATCTCCCTTGATAAATGTCAACTTCTCCACATTTGCCGTAAGAGAAGCTGTAGGGCAAACATCATTACTGGCTTCATTAACATTCCAACCACTGATAAAACAAACATTTTAGGCCTAACAATAAAACGTCGATATAACTGGAACACCCTCAATATCATCAAACACCTCTCCTCACGTAAATACAACGGCAACACAACCTCCCTCATCCAAATTGTTAACTCCATCCTCATCTTAAAAATAGGTAGTAGCCTACCCATTTACGGAAAAGCTTCTTCATCGACTTTAGAGCCTATAGCTATTCACGAAGCCGTTGAGATCAACTCGATGTTAGCAAGCAAATATGCTCAGATTCCCTATCCTCCATAAAATCGGTAACAAACCCCAACAACCACTTTTTCTACCCCACTTCAATTAGAAACATCATTTCTAATCATTTCCCAAAAATAAAACTTATTTGGATCCCGAGCCACGTCGGCATAAAAGGTAACGAAACAGCGGACAGCGCAGCCAGGGAGTCTCACAATTATCCACTTATTTATTCTAATAACTACAACTTCAATGACATTTCTCATCTCCTCAAGAATTACTACACACACAAACATAAGAGACTGCAAAACCAAATTTCACAATGGTTCAAAAAAATCACTAACAGCGCTTTTCCGACGTCATACAAGAATTTACTTGTTCTTGATTATGACCTGTAAAGTGAAGTAACGTGTGGTGAGGTTTTCGACAAGCTGATCACTTGTACATTTTTATTAAATGGATGCCTAAG
Organism: Drosophila seguyi; assembly: GCA_008042675.1. Taxonomy (NCBI): domain Eukaryota; kingdom Metazoa; phylum Arthropoda; class Insecta; order Diptera; family Drosophilidae; genus Drosophila; species Drosophila seguyi. The sequence goes on from VNJU01008079.1 coordinate 10,714, forward strand.
ACATCTCAGGCAAATCCGAATTTTTTTGCCCAGTCAAACCTTTCTGCTGCGTTTTTTAATTTAAATTCGTTACATTGAATCAAATAATGCCTCGGTAATTTACAATATGCACAACTGTCAATATAATGTTATTATTAAGTAACCTCCCAACAGACTTCCTGTGCAAATGATGAAATTAAATTGAGCCTTTGCTCTAAGAAGTCCATAGCATCAGAAAGTGCCTGTATTTTTGTTTTTTGTCTTTTTTACATAACTTTCATATAAATTGAGCACTTTTTATTAAATTTCCGAAGATGTCTTTATTTTTTTATTGGATTCCAAATTCCATAAGCCTATTCATGTGGTCTGAGAAAATTTTTCTTTTATTCTAATACCGCTTGGTCAAAAACTCCCAAGTGGCTTCATAATTTTTTCCAGAGCCAAGCAACAAATGAGTAACCATATTCCTGGCTTCTCCTTTTAATGCTGACTTTAGATAATTAAATTTGAGCGAATTACTGAAATCCTCATTCGTATGAATGAACTCATTAAAAAGAACCCAATCTTTGGAATCCCAATGAAAGTGGGTATCTGAATTTTGAGCCTTAACAACCGTCGACATTTCAGCTTTATTATTTTTTCCACTGAGTCGACTATTTATGGCTGTTAATATATTTTGTTTGTCAAATTCAAGTTCGCTAACTTCTTCAAATAGCGATCTGTTCGATCAGGTTATATTTTTTTTTGAAAGAAAATCTATCTTGCTTTTCCATATTTTAAGGAAATCTGGACTAGTTATCTATAAATTGGCCAGCATTGCTAAGCAATGCCTGCTCTACTTTTAAAGCGTTGTCACTTGGTTTTTGTGACATACATTCTGTCCCTTGAATACCGATTTTTTCAGGGTTTGAATAAAGGACTGGGTGCTCAACGGAACTACCTTTAATTTTTACTTGCGCTAACGGCATCATACTGCTTAGAATTAAAACATTCATGATCGACAATGCGGATCTTCACAAAATTGCTATGATTAGCAATAAAATATTTTTGGAGCTGGTCCAATTTTAAAAATTCTATTTCACTTAACGTTGGTTTTGCTTCCAACTTTCTGATTTCCTAAATAATTTCCGACTGCTTCCCTAAAAATTCAATTGTTTTTTCATGAATTTATTATTATTATATTTTTGTTTTTCTTAAGGTTTTTAATATTTAAACAAAAATTTATCTTTTATCTTACCTTTTTGATGATTTGATGTCCAATGGTGGCGATGCGCTGTTGTTGTTGTTGTTCCTGCTGCTGTTGTTGTTGCTGCTGTTGTTGTTTTTGCTTCTGTTGTTCTTGCTGCTGTTGTTGTTTCTGCTGCTGTTGTTGTTGCTGCTGCTGTCTGGCTCCTGGAGATGTTTCTTCCTCCTCTGTTTGACGTCGATGTTTAAAGATGTTTTTTTTTGCTTTTGGTACTTTTTATTTATTTTTGTAGTCCAGACAGATATATTTATATAAATATATGTAAACAATAATGGTCGTGAGAGCGTGATAGTCCTGGTGGCAACGCTGCAGGAAATTATCGATAGAAGCAGAAGTCGAGAATCAGAAGACGAGAAGCAAAAGTCGAGAAGTTGAAAGTCGACAAGTTGAGAGTCGAGAAGAAGTAGAGAAGTCAAAAAGTTGAGAAGCACAGATCTACAAGAACAGTTGTGAAAAGACGAAACTTTACTTTGTTAACATATATTCAATAAACAATTACTAAACATTACATTTGGGGGCTCAACCGGCTCAACGGAAGCTATGTAAATCAGTGCCTTATTGTGAAATTGAGTCAGAAATTGGAAAATTGCTGTGTGTATGTGTTGGCTTCGCTTCGAAGGAAGGCAACGGTAAAAACAGGCAAATGCCAAGCGCTTCAAAAGCAGCTGCGAGAAAGAGAGGTGCGAAAGAAGCCGAAGAAAATTACAGTGAAACACCAAAAACGTCGCGACAAATAATTACACGAAGACAAGCACAAGAGAAAAAAGAAGAAACAGTGATGGAAAGTCAAGTACAATTAGAACAAATAATTCAACTACTGAGTTTGAAAGTCCAAGCGGATGAAGTGGCACAAAATACTCCAAAAGTCTCAGTGGAGGGATTTTGAAAAGTTGTGGCAGATTTTGATGGCGAGTTGATGCCGGTCGAAAATTGGCTTGAGAACTTCGAGTTGAATGCTGAGGCGTATGGGCTAAGCGAAAGGCAAAAATATGCGCAAGCCCGATCAAAAATGACGAAGACGGCACAGTTATTCCTGGAATCGGAGCTGGTAGGCTCGTATGAATAATTGAAAGCAGCGCTGTTAGCTGAGTTCAAGCGAAAATTGGGAAGTGCAGAAGTACACGAGAAACTGGCAAATAGGGAAAAACTGCAAACGGAGAGTTTCCATGAGTAAGTCTTGCAGATGAAGAAAATTGCTGCGCTGGGCCATGTTGAAACCAAGTCTGTAATACGTTATGTTGTAAATGGACTGAACATCAAAACCGAATACAAATTTATTATGCATGCCTGTAAAACATATGATGAACTTAACGAGCGGTATGAAAGTTTGGAAATAGTAGATGAAGGCAAGACAAAAAAGCAGCTTTACAGCAGCGGCAAGCGACAGCATAATTACAACAATAAAAAGATGGCTTCAGTTGTGGATCGCCTGAACATATAAAGAAAGATTGTAATGTTGGAACGAAGTGCTTCAAGTGTGGTGCTATGGGTCATATATCAACAAGTTGCCCGCAGTCAGTGAGATTGGTGCAAGTGGTAAAGGATTCCAAACGGCTGAAAAACATTTTACTAAATGGTATTGAAGTAGCGTGCCTGGTTGACACGGGTGCTGACGTCACGGTTGTGAAGCACTCTGTGTACATGAAGCTAACAGATGTTGTGCTAAGTCCATGTCGTTCTTTGTTGCGTGGCCTGGGCAAGGCGGGCACGGTGCCGCTGGGAGTTTTCACTGGAGCTGTTCAAATCGACGATATGGAGACTAGTCAAACATTCATCGTGGTAGCGGATGAAAAAATGGAAGATGATGCTCTTCTTGGATATGATTTTCTAGCAAAGTTTCAATTTACACTGGATGCAAATGGGTTGCAGTTTTCGTCGTTGTCAGCTTGCCCAGAGATAGCTGACATTAACCAGATAAGTATTCACGATTATAGTTGTACCGAAAGTAATGTGAATGCTCCTCCCCAGTTTGCACCTATAATAAGAAATCTGATAGACGAATATCAGCCAACCTCGCCTGTTCAGTTAAGAGTTGTGCCGGATGAGAAAATTAAACCGTTTCGTCATCAACCAAGACGCCATCCTCCAGTTGAAGCCGAAGCCGTTAAAAAACAAGTCGATTACTGCTTAAAGAAGGAATCGTTCGACCATCTACTTCAAGCTTCGCCAGCAGAACCGTCGTAGTGAAGAAAAAAGACGACACTTACAGGATCTGTATTGACTATCGCCAATTAAACAGCATGGTGCTCAAGGATTGTTTTCCTGTGCCGATCATAGAAGATGTACTCGAGAAACTACAAGCCGCCAAGGTGTTTGTGTCATTGGACTTAGAGAACAGTTATTTTCACGTCCCAATAGAAGAATCAAGTCGAAAATATACTGCGTTCATCACCAAAGAAGGCTTATATGAGTTCGTTAAGACGCCATTTGGATTCTGCAATTCTCCTGCGGCATTTATAAGATTCATAAACCACATATTCCAGGAGTTTGTATCACGAGACATTCTACAACTTTACATGAATGATATTATAATATATGGTCAGACGAATGACGAATGCATTGAGAAACTCAAGTTGGTGCTATTTGAATCAGCGAAGTTCTGTTTACGTATAAAGTGGAAGAAATGTGAAGTGAATCAGGAAGAAATAGTTACATTTTGGAAGTAAAGGCTGCTTATCTAGCTATGAAGAAATTTCGCCATTATTTACTTGGTGTTCCGTTCAAGTTGGTTACTGACAACATAGCGCTTACACAAACCATCAAGAAGAGAGACGTTCCTCAAGAAGTAGCAGAATGGATTTTGTACATGGCAGACTTCGACTTCAAGACAGAACATCGTGCAGGTGAGAGAATGCGTCATGTGGATTGTCTCAGCCGTTATGCCATGGTACAAGTTCACTTCGGAAGTGCAAGGAGCTATTAATTCCCATATAAGTTGCTCTACAAAGAAGACACCATTTGAAATAATGTTTGGTGTGAAAATGCAGAATAAATCCAACGACAGACTGTTGGAACTTTTGGAGAATGAAATGCTTGAAGAATTTGACAAAGAGAGGCAGATATTGCGACAAACGGCTAGGGAACAAATACTAAAGGCTCTAGATATTTATAAACAACAGTATGATAAGTAACGTAAAGGTGAAGCTCTATACAAGGAAGGTGATCTGGTGGCAGTAAAGCGTACTCAGTTTGTTGCTGGGAAAAAGTTGGCAAGCGCTTTTCTAGGACCGTATGAAGTAATGAAAGCAAAACGCAATGGCAGGATGGCCGAGTGTAAACAATAATGGTCGTGTGGGCGTGATAGTCCTGGTGGCAACGCTGCAGGAAACTATCGATAGAAGCAGAAGTCGAGAATCAGAAGACGAGAAGCAAAAGTCGAGAAGTTGAAAGTCGACAAGTTGAGAGTCGAGAAGAAGTAGAGAAGTCAAAAAGTTGAGAAGCACAGATCTACAAGAACAGTTGTGAAAAGACGAAACTTTACTTTGTTAACATATATTCAATAAACAATTACTAAACATTACATATATATATATTTTTTTTTTTTAATTTATTTTGGAATTTATTTATTATGGCATTTATAAGGCACTGTTTTTGTGCACATTTTATTTAAACAATGCTCTTATGGCATTTATGTAGCACTTTTATTTTTTAATACATTTTTTTTTTTTTATGCTCTTATGGCATTTATTTTTATGCTCTTATCGCATATAGGGCACTTTATATGCCTTTTTATGTTCACAATTGCTGAAGTATGCCCACAAGCACGCCTTACCACAATTTTTAATGGTATACAAATTAAGTTATTCCTCCGGTCCTGATGTCTTCTGTGTCTCCAGACGCTGGGAATGTCTTCCTCCTGAGTACTCGGTGTGTCCGGCTGCTAAGCCGGAGAGTGACGACTACCTACGGAGATTAGGATGGAGGGCGTGGCTTAGCCCCCTTGGTCGATCGCTGACCTTTTGGCTCAACGAGAATGTTCAAATTAAACGAATGGTATTTTTACGGCCAAGTGCCGGAGTAGCTGTTCTTTATTGTTGAAGTGCTAGCTTAAAACTGAAAACAAAGAATGGAGCAAATATGGATCTATCCTAGCTCCAATGCATCACGCCATAAACCCATGGTCGTCAAGCCGACTCAGCATTTATGCAGCGCATTTCGGTACCCCGGATAATGGGTGTCTTAGCGCAGAGCGCATTGTTTGTTTGAAGCTTCTTAATTGCTAGGGTATTTTTAACGTAAACTTATTTAGCTGCTGGCTCAAATATATTGAGCGCTCTTTTAGTTCTTTTCTTCTCCGCCCCTCAGATTATGACCGTTCTCGGTTATATTATGCTATTCGATGGTTTGTTGTATCTCGACGGAGGCTCGCTGTCTCCTTAATGCAAAAAAAAGGATGAGTGAACCAATCAGACTAACGTTCAGGATTACTCCAGCCACGAATCAAAGTTTAGGGGATCCCGCGGCGTCAACCTCGTCCTTGAACCCTTGGATAAAGCGCAGGTTGTCGTTGTTCATGCGGTGTAGCAAGGGCATGCTCAGTACCGGGTCATGGCCGACGATTTTAAGTAGTGGTGATCTTAGTACGCCAGGCTGCTTGTCTAATGTTTTTCGAAAATTTCCGAACTCCAACACGAGTACCTTAAGGCCGTCGTCCGTGCTGACGCGGGCTGTTTCCTCGTTAATGATGACGTTGGCTGGGTTGAGTATGGCATTGGGCTGTGTTTCCCGCATGGAGCGAGCGGGCACAGGTTTCGCGTCGAGACCGCTCGCAGCAGGTGTTGTGCGTGGTTTCCGTGCACTCGGTGACCTAAAAGGTGTGTTCTTCACATTCTGCCAAAGTGTCTTCGTCGAGCCGTAGGATTACTTGATAATGTGATACCGGGTATATGATGACCTTTTGACATCTGACCTTGACCCTAGGGTAGACTATTAGTATATGGATAATGTTATCGGACTGGATAACCCTAATTTTAGCTGCTTCTAATAAACTAACTATTGGAGTGTCTTGTTCAATTAGTGATTTTAGATCGGCATGATTAAGGAAGGGGGATTTATTATGTCAGCCTTAGCCAATGTTATGGTTAGAATTACATTTTGTATCTCTGTCGTCAGCATTATATTCCTCGCTAGCAGTGCCTCGTACAGGTGGGGGTGTCAACCAAATCGTTATTTCAGGCCTTAAGAATTTTATTAGTGGTGTCGGTCAGCTTGTTTATCTGTTTTTGAGTTTCTGAGTTTATGGTAATCTGCCTGGGGTTTGAGTCCACTAGCTAGCTTCTGTCATCCTGATATTTAGGAAATCTGAGGCAACAGTAGTTCCTGCAACTACCTTAAGAGCTGTACCCAACAAGTCTAAACTCCTCGCAATTCGATGGTGTGTTTTTAGAACGGACAGCAAGCATTCAGATGATAGTAGTATATTTAACGGATTTTCGGGACCTTTCATGTCGGCAAAAAGGGTAATAAAAATGCAATTAATGGGTTAGCTGTCAAAAAATGGAGCAATACAAATGCAATTAATTACGGTTAGATGTCAACCCGTCAACAGAGGGGGTAATAAAGATGTAATAAATCGCGAGATGTAAAATGGTACACGAGAAACAAGTGTTCAAGGGTTCCCACGATCTCGAGCGATCCTGTCCCGCACGTGCATGTTTATCCACGAGCGACATGTACACGTTCACCCACGACCCTTAAAAAAGGAACGTGGTGCAATTGAAAAGGGGCGCGCCGCAGCGATCTCAGACGGGAGCGATCCCGCGCCGCTACGATCCTGGGCTGCATGTGTACGTTCACCAAGAATCCTCTCTAAAGGGGTGCATCCCATCGATCCTGGGATGCATGTTCAGTTCACCCAGACCGTTTACCTAAAAAAGGGACTGCATGTTTTTGTACAGCGAACCCGGACTTGAGCGGTTGTAGGCCACACATTCACCCACGATCTTCATATAAAAAAAAGGGATGGGGTGTAATTAAAGAAGGGTGCTAGACTCGTAACGGAAAAACCAAATTAAATTCCCTTGAATTCCTTTAAACGCTTACCCACGACCCTCTCTTGAAAGGGACATCATTTTTCCACACTCTTCCCACATACCGAATGTGTGTTTTAATATTCAAATTTTTACATAAATCTTCAATTATTGAATTTTTGTATTCTGTTCCTTTGTCCGTAATGAACGTCTTCATTGGACCGTACTTCAAAATAAAATCTTCAAATATAGCTTTAGCTACTGTTTTTGCACTTTTGTTTTTAATTGGTATGGCTACAAGTTATTTTTTTAAATCGCAGATTAATGTTACTGCGTATTCATTTCCGTTTTCGGATTTGGGTAGTGGACCGATCGTATCCACAATAACCCTGTCAAAAGCCATTTGTGGCGTTTCTGTTATTGTCAATGGGGTCTTCGTCGTTTTCGACTTTTGGCATTTAGGGCATATTCTTACATAATTTGATATATATCGCGTCATATTTTTCCAATAATAATGCCTTTTTATTTTAGCTAATGTTCTAGCTATGCCCGTATGACCTCCTTGTATTGGATCGTCATGGAATGTAAGCAGTATTGCTTCTTTCTCTTTTTCGTTGTTTGATAATAGGGTCACCGGCTTGAGTAGCGCTACTCTTAGAGATTGTAATATTTTATTGCCCATAATTTTAAAAGATTCTATTGATATGGTGTCAAAGATCTTTTCGCTCGGTGCCACTTTGAGTTGGCTAATATTAAGTATACCGGCTTCTTTTTCAAGCCTTTGAAAGAACTGACCTAAGTCGAGTATTTCATTGGTGTACATATCGCTAACGTCAATTCTTGCTTTAACTTTTTTTCCATATTTTAGTAAACATAGTGAATCCGTTTTTCGCTAGGTCACTACTTTTCGTTCCTCGTCATTTACTATGACTTCGTATACGTTGAGCTGAAAAGCTTCGTTTTGAGTTTGCCTAGGCAAATCTACTAGATATTTTCCTGCGCAGGAATTTTTCTGTTTACTTTGCTTTCTGGTAGTGACTTTCAGAATTGAATTATTGGTTTGCATGTTTTTTAGGTCTGATATTGTTATTCTAGATAATGCGTCTGCTACATAATTACCTTTGCCTCTCAGATTCTCAACTGTAAAATATTCTTCCAATTCGAGTCTCATACGAGTTAATTTTGAACTAGGATTTATCATAGAGAAAAGGTATGTTAGTGGTGTGTGATCAGTCTTGACAGTGAAATGTCTACCATAAACGTATGGT
>VNJU01008084.1:0-12755 GCA_008042675.1 Drosophila seguyi
CCTACGTGGCTAGAACTTGATTCTTTTCTGACGGAGCGCCATAGAACTCTAGAGAGTATAGATTCTATTCAACCTCCTAAATTGCGCCTCCATCCGTCCGAACCGACACCTTCCAACGTGTCGCCACAAATACTGAAATCCTTCAGTACGAGGATCGTTCCGATATCCAAAAGATGCGATTTATGTTCCAAAGAGAACCATCCAGTGCGTATATGTCCACGCTTCCTCCAGATGACGGCAGAGGATCGCACCGCTTACATCCGAAAAAAGCAGTTGTGCTTAAATTGCTTTGCAAGCGGTCATCAACTCCATAATTACACAAGCGCCCACAAGTGCTTCACGTGTCACGGTCAGCATCACACTTTGTTGCATCCAAGCAACTGCTCCTCCAGTGTACCGATTCCTCCTGATACTATATCCGATCCGATCCAAAGGATTTCCTCGTTCTCCACACGAGTTACTACTTCTCCCGATTCCTCAAATTACTGGGTTCCATACGACGAGATGAAATGCAGACGTTCTCGAGGTATTATATCCTACCCATGCCGAGTCTGTCAAGGGAACCATCCTCTTCGGAAGTGCCACCTACAATGTGCCCAAGGTATCTCAAGGATCGCATGCACCCCTTGCTCTTCTCTAAGTTTGGGGCCACCCGTGCAGCTTTCACGTGTTCGGCCACAATTTCCAAGACTTTCAAGTAGGATTCGAAACAATCTAAAACGACAAGCAATTCGTCCAAATAAACAAAGACCTCATTTCGAAGCTCTGCTGGGATGACTTTGTCCATCAAACGCGTCATGGTTTGTGATGCGTTTGTGAGCCCTAAAGGCATAACTTTATAGTGATAGAGAGGCTTTCCGGAATGGTAAATGTCGTTTTGTCTCGGGAACCAGGATATTAGGGTTCTTACCAATATGCATCCTTAAAAACTAGACTGGAAATTAACATTGCTTCGGGAGACGACCCAAAATGCCATCAATCAATCCTTTCTCGTGACTAAATTCATCTTCCTGTTATCTAGGCAAAAATAAACCTTCAGCATCCTGTCTTTTTCCGCATACAACAGCTTTTCAATGGCTGGTGACACTGGAAAATGCCGCTGTTTCACGGGCTTAGCATTCTCAACGACTATCGAATGAGACAAAAGTGAAGTTTTGCCTAACCCTGACACGGCAAATGATGGAAATTGGCTTCTAACTTTCTCTAAATCTTTGCGTTGCTGAGCAGAAAGGTCGTGAGTAGCAGCCACGATCTCCGAAATTTAAATTTCCGTTGGAAGCAAGCCGAACTTCAATGAAATGAAATTCTAATTCTATTTCCTTATCTATATACTTAGCAAGAGTCCTACTACTTCAGGCCTTTTTCCATTCGCTGTACTAACAGAGGATGCAACTGGTTTGAACGGGTTTGACTTTTTATCTCCTGCCAAACTAGAGTTTCGCCTATCACATTTACTGCGTCTCCCGTGTCTAGCAAGCCCGTTAGTACACGATCCAAAATCCGCACTTCTTTTTCTTTGTAGCGAATGGTATTAATAGTTCTAAAAGATTCGCCATAATTCCTCATTCGCTTCGCCTTCCTGAAGTTAAACTTTTGATGCTTAATGTGACGATCCATTCCTGAATTATTTATTTTAAAATTTGCTGCATTTGGGCAAAGAGACTGGGGGTCTGGAGTTTTGACTTTTTCGCCCAAGACAGAAAGCTTTATTGGCTCGCCTTGGAATTCGTCGGGTGCTCTCGTTGGACACACGCACTAAGGTTTATAAGTGTTCGGCTTGTCACTGCCATAACAGAAAATCTTTCTTTTCCCATTGCAATCTTGATAACGATGCTCTTCCTTGTGGAAATTCCAACAAAGTAAGGCCATTGCACCAACTTCTGCGTCGCCTTCAAGATCAGAAAACTCGGAAGCATCGTCTTGTGATGCGCAAAACGCGCACATAAGTTAGGATTAAGATTAGTGATAAGTAAGAAGCCCAAAGAAATAAAAACTGAAGTACGAACAAGAGAACAAAAGAAGCCAACACACAAACCCATTTTAAATTCACACCGCCCGTGCCTGCCATGATGGGAGTGGAGCGGGGACACTAAAGGTGGCTAAAAGCCGTTGGAAGATGCGGGCACACCACACCACGCCGAACCGCTATATAAAGCGGACCCCAGCCCTCTAGAGCTCATTCAGTTCGGCGAGGCGATCGGCGACAAGTACACCAGCAGACTCGAGGATAAGTGGTAGGGAACCAGAGGAGCCCGGTAAACCCGCACGGTAACTAACTAAACACTAGCGTATTATATTTTATTCTCCAGTTCGGTTCACCGACTCGATCTGCTCACTTTGGGTAGACCTGATCGGCATCACAAACCATTCTCATTAATTAGAACACCGGATCGGCATCTAAAACTCTTCTCACTTTGGGTAGACCTGATCGGCCTCTCAAACCATTCTGAGTAATTGGAAGACCTGATCGGCCTCTCAAACTGTTCCCATTTGGTAGACCGGATCGGCCTCTCAACTCTGCCCTTCCCCACTAACCGGGAGGCCGCAACAGCCGCTTCTCTTTGTTCCCGTTTCCAGACGTCGGAGAACGAGCAACCGGGGGACCGGAAGATTGTGGAGCTGCCATCCCGGGATTCCGGCGTTAATTCTTGCGCGTTTGGAGACGCGGTACAGCGGGTACGGTGCGAAGACAGCAGCCACCTCGAACGACTGTGAAACTTATATTTGTAACTAGCAATAAAGACCCGATATTTAATTACTTTGTAATCCTCTCGTCTTCTCCTCTGGGACCCGGGTCGGAATCTCTTACAGCAACCTAGATCGTCACACTGGAACCGAGACAGGTGTAGGGGTTGCAAGAGAACTGACACCGAGGGAGGAATGTCGAGCTGGGTTTAGCTGGCGTCAAAGGACGAACTAACGGGTTACGCAGCCGAGTTCGGATTGGAAACGTGAGGAAGGAGCGAGGAATTGAGGTGGTTACTAGCAGCATTCGCGAAAAGAACAGATCATAGCGAATCGGTGAGAGGTAGACTCGTGGAGGTGGCGGGTAAATACAAAAAGGACAGAAGCCCGACACGTAGCCCACCAGGAATATTGGTAACAGAAGGAGGAAGTGGAAAAGGGAGGAGAGACAACGATGGAACGGAAAGTCGAGACGGAAATCGTGGACCGAATACGAAACTGGGGTATCCGATTCCAAGGGTCAAGCAACCCGTTAGAATTCATCAGCAAGATGGAACAGCGGGCAACCTGGTACGGGATCCAGAGAGACCAGCTCGTCCAAACGATGCTTTTAATACTGGAAGGAGCCGCGACCGATTGGTGGAATACCACACCAACTAAGATCAACAGCTGGGCGGAGCTAACGACTGAACTCCTTTTATACTGGAAGGACCGCGATCGATTGGTGGAATACCACACCAACTAAGATCAACAACTGGGCGGAGCTAACGACTGAACTGCTGGAATATTTTTTGCCCCCAAGATATAAGGAGCAACTGGAAACGCAAATCACACAGGGAAACAAAACCAGTACGGGAATATGCGATGAGTCTACGGAAACTGATGCGGCTATCGGAGGAGGAGAAACTCGACCGAATTTACAAGAATTGCACAAGCAAGATAAAACTGTATACGCGCAGAACGGAATTTGAAACGATAACACAATTACTCAAGTTGGCAGAAGAAGTAGAGGAGATAGAAGCCTCCGAGAACCAGGCAAGAGGCGAACAACCACGTCAACAGCAGTTACGGCCAGAACGGGACACGCAGCAAAATCCTGTGGCAACCCGCCGAGGCTGTTCTGCTGGGTTTGCGGAAGGAACGGCGTCAGAACGACGGAATGCTGCAGAACGGGATCGGGAAACGCCGGACGCTTGAGCAGGTGAAGCTGGCAGCTCAGGCGGCAACACAGGAACCAGCAGCAAAAAACCAGTTGAGTTGCGACGGATTTCAAATAATAGCGGAGATAAGGGTGGGAGGCAGTGCAGTGGGAGGGACGGAGTGCGATAAGCATGAGCAAGTACAGAGACCTAAGAGAAGAGGGGCAAATGGAGCGGAGAATGATCGAAAATAACGCTGGCTAATGGAATAAAACAGAAGACAGTCGGAAAGTTTACAGCGGAAATCCGATTCGGAGGGAGACCCTTCCAAATATTATTTATGATACTGTCGCAGGTATCAGGAGGGATACTACTGGGGATGGACTTCCTGGCCGGAGCCAATAGCATATTACGGTGTGGAAACCTGGAACTGGAAATAGCAACAGCAGATGACGGGGAGAAAAAGGAAAATTCTGGAGGCGTACCAATCAACAGGGAGATGGAAGAACCAGCGGAGGGAGCAGTACACACATTCCTGGAAACACACAGGCAAGTATTCGAAGGAATGAAGGGTGTTAGTAATATTACAACACATAAGATATACTTAAAAGACGATAAGCCGATCAAACAAAGGTATTATCCAAGGAACCCAAGGCAACGGTGATCATCAACGACCAGGTAGATAAACTGCTAGCATTAAGGCTCATAAAACCGTCACGAAACCCGTCTAGCGCACCGGTGGTGCTAGTAAAAAAGAAAAACAACGAATGGAGGACGTGTTTAGACTACATATTGTTGAACGACAAGACGGAAAATGATGCCTATCCGGTGCCCAGAATGAACTTCATCCTGGAACAGCTAAGGAAAGCGAAGTTCATAAGTACAATCGATCTGAAATCGGGATATTGGCAATATTCCAATGGAAAAGGACAGCCGGCAATACACAGCGTTCACAGTACCGGGACGGGGTATTTTTCAGTGGAAAGTGATGCCATGGACGATATTCTCGTGATCGGACGAGATAATCAAGAGCACTTGGAGAAACTGCAGGAAGTCTTCAAGAGATTACAACGGGCCAATTTGAGAATCAACCCAGACAAATGCCATTTTTTCCAGAAGGAACTGAAATATCTGGGACACGTAGTGAACGACCGAGGATTCAGAACAGACCCAGAGAAGTATTCGGCAATCCAGGATATACCGATTCCAACGACGACAAAGGAGGTCCATAGTTTTCTGGGAATGGCGTCGTGGTATAAACGGTTCATACCGAACTTCACGGAAAAGGCGGTGGCACTTCAAAATCTTACCAGGAATCAAAAACATCTGGATTCTTCCATTAGTCTGAAGAAGAGCCTGACAAGGGCATCCGTGCTGGCATGTCCCGACTTTACACGCCAGTTCAAACTACAAACAGATTCCAGTGACATAGGGGTAGCAGAGGTGTTAACACAGGACGGGAAAGACGGAGAACATGTGATATCCTACGCAAGCCGGAAACTGAGCCCGGTGGAACGGAACTACAGTGCGACAGAAAAGGAGTGATTGGCAATATATTGGGGAATAAACAAGTACAAAATGTACTTGGAAGGCTACCGGTTCATAGTGGTGCCAGACCACATGGCTCTAAAGTGGCTAAACTCGATAGAAAGCCCCTAAGGAATAGTGGCAAGATGGGCACTAGGACTGCAGCCGTTCCAGTTCGAGGTACAATACCGGAAAGGAAAGTTCAATGCAGTAGCGGACGCGCTGTCCAGAACACCCAATTTCCAACTGAAAACAATAGAAACAAAGGGCTGGTGGGAGCTAGCGGCAAGCCCCAGAACAGCCATGGAGAAGTGGGGTGTTCAACAGCAATTCATGGAACTAACACACCCCAAGAGAATCCAACGGAAAGGACAAACAGAACGGTGAAACAAATGATCGCCCTGCTCTCGGGAGAGGATCAAACTTGGTGGGATGAACATATGCCAGAATTAATGCTGGCATACAATAGCAGAATAAGAATGGAAAGCGTCTAAGAGAGGTGGAAGAGACTGAAGGATATACGGAGGGAAGCCACGGAACACATGTTGGACGCCGCAGAACAACAAAAGCACCACTATAATTTACGGAAACGAGAGTGGAAACCAGCGGTCGGAGATTTGATCTGGTGTAAAACACACTTCCTATCAAAGGCGGCGAATAAATTTAACGCGAAGTTAGCGCCAAAATATGACGGCCCATGGAAGGTAGATAAATTTATATCACCAGTGATCATCCAAGCCAAAGACCCAAAAACACGCAAAACAAAACGAGCATATATCGGAGACACGAAACCATGTATCGAAAGCCCATTTAACAACAGTACACAACACTACACTAACCAACACACATTACACAACACATATCACACAACACTAAACAGCTGACACGACAACTGAACTAACAACGTAATTTTCGTTATTAATTACAGTGGAGACGAGATGCAGCGGATGCAGGAGAGTGTCCGGAAGTTTAAAGAAGCGCATCAGCGGATTGCGGCGGCCAGCAGCAAGACCAGACTGGTGGAGGCAACGGCGAGCCCGGCATAAGAAACAGGACGCCGCCGGCCAAAAAAAAACCGACAGGCTTCCGGAAGAGTACCACTGGTACCACCCGCCAGGGTAACAACGGCAAAAACCGCAGGCGGAAAGGAAAGGATCGCGCACACGCCGAAGGGGGAAGCGGAAGCAGACACGAGTCCTGGGATGCCACAGCTCTCTACCGACCGGGTGGCAACCCTGATACCGCTAGAGCCACCACGTCCATGCGCCGAGAAAGGACCACTGGCAGCATCAACAAGCTATCAGACACCAACATCCAAACAACAGCACCAACCGCAACGCACCACATTACACACACACACACACACACACCAACAAACACAGCTGAGACAGTTTTTGTACTCACAGTGGTTAGACGTTTTTTTTCCTAGCTCCAGAAGTGAACCGCCTAGGATACAGCGAAACAGCTCTAACAGCCCTGAAAGGAATCATATACTGCAGAGTGAGACACCTTCGGACCAAGGTACGTACCAGAATCGGACCCGGCAGGCTATCCGGACTCCCCGAATCTTGGAACCTGCGATAGCCACTAGAACTTGAGGGCAAGGGGGGTGGCACTCTCTCGTCCACCGAGAACCCCTATTTCCCGCGAACGTCGCTAACTCTCACGGAAAAGATAGTTTCCACAAGCCGCTTTTTCCCTCGCCTTTTCTCCATCGCACGCAGCACAAGAAGATCAGCTGACCACAGTGTTGTGTAGCGCACCCGCAGAGAGCTTTTGCAATCGCGCAGTGTTGGAAAACCCCAGCAGCCCGCGCAATTTAAAACTAAAGCCCTGCCAAATCGCTGGCTGCAACCCAATTTCTTTAACGGCTAAAGCCTACTGCAGCTTCCGCAGCGGCTACAGTAGGAATCAAGGTAAAAGGCCGAGGATCGGGCTATCTTCCAACCCCTCCGCTGCGGCGGTGCCTGTCAAAAAGGGGATCTGGGGACCGAAAAGGAGCGGTATAACTCCCATCAGGCATCCGCAGGGGGAAATCCCCGCACACCGAGGGACCGCAACTAGGAGCAGGTGATATGAGCAAGGCAACGCCAACAGCCCGGGACGACATGACCAGGCATTAGCGGTAGCAAGAGCCGAGGAAGAGCTGCTTCTTAACTTTCAGCGCATGAAGCAGAGTGTCCAACGCTCGCCACCGGCGACCAGCACGGAGACGCACCCGGTGTCAGCGCCGCCGAAAATCCACGGGCCGATATCTGTGTTCGGCGAGGGAGAGGAGGAAATGGCCACTTCATAGAGATGCCGGGAAGCAGCGAGCCCCGAAGGGAAGCATAATAGCACCAATAAGAAGCAGAAGGTCGAAGCAGACGCACCAGCCCTAGCTAAAAGGCTGGGGGCAATGCTAGACGAGCTGATCACGAAGTTTACAGACACGAAAAGCAACAACAAGAAGGCTGTTCGCCACGTCACACAAGCAGGTCGGAAAATGCGACATGGCAGCAGGTCAAGGCAAAGCCGAAGACCAAGACTCCACAACCCAGAGCTGAAAACAGCGCGCATAAAGAGGATCGTGCACCTCGCAACACGAGGCCCAAGAAGCAGCGCTCAGACGCTATATTAATAAAGTGTAGCGAAGGATCCTATGCTGATATGCTGAGGATTGTAAAAACGGAGGCCTCACTCCAGGGACTCAAGGACAGCGTCCAAGGCCTGCGAAGGACAGCCAATGGGGGGCTACTTCTAAGGATGCAGAAGCCCCTCGACGCTTCCACGCAGCAACTGCAAGCGGCATTAAAGACAGCCATCTCTTGTAAGGCTGAGCTGGCAGTCATGCAGGAGACGGTCCAGATTGAGAAGATACGGATATTCCAAGCGACGCTGCGCCCAGGATGCGGAAATAGTTCGGAGGAACGCAAACTGCGACGGTTAATCTGCGACCTGAACATGCGAGGAGGTTGCTCGACAAGGGCAAAATCCGAATTGGATGGGTCGTCTGCCGCATCAGGGAGAAGACAGAGCCAAGACGCTGCTATAAATGCATTGGCTTCGGGCACACCTCGGCAAGATGCCACGCCTCAGACGCAACGGCCAAAGCCACCCAGGAGGCCTGCTTCAGGTGCGGAGGCACCGGCCACAAGCACAACACGTGCAAGGGCAAGCCCAGGTGCATTCTTTGCTCTAGAGGTGGCAAGAACGCTAGGGACGCAGAGCATGCGACCCTAAGCAGGAGTTGCCCCGAGTACCAGAAGGCCATCAATACCTCGAGCAATGGTTAAGTTCCTCCAACTTAACCTTAACCATTGCAGAGCAGCCCAAGACCTGCTGTCCCAGGCGGCTATCGAGCAGAAGATTGACATCGCCATATTGAGCGAGCCCTACAAGCCCAAGCCTGAAGGAGTATGGCAACAAAGCGCTGATGGCGGCGCAGCCATATAGAGCTGCGGGCAGCCCCCCGGTCACCTAGCGCAGAGGGCGTCGAGACGTGGCTACGCCAGGGCTAGGTTCCAAGCGACTACCATTTACAGTTGCTACCTAGCCCCGAGTATGCACATCGATGAGTTCAGGGACATAATACAGGAGATCGCCCAAGATGCACGTGGACGGTCCCCGGTACTAATCGCAGGAGACTTCAACGCGTGGTCCACCGCCTGGGGGAGCGAGAGAACCACACAGCGGATCATCATCCCTGATGCCCTGCCAACCTGGATGTCTGCTTACTAAATGACGGTAATAGGTGCACCTACAGCAAGGCAGGCCGGGAGTCAATCATTGACTCACGCTGCCATAATCTTCCGCTCGAGCCACAGCCAGCCACGCCCATCAAATCGGGAAACAGTGTATAGAGTACAAACCCTGAATGCCGAGACACTCCAAAGCTGCATTAATGCCAGCACCATCACAGGGGAAGGCGGACACCTGCGCGAACACGATAACCGCCAGGATCAAGACAGCCTGCGATGGAGCAATGGAAAGCTCCACTAAAGGAGACGGAAGGCGGCCAGTCCCCGGGTGGAACCAGGAGATAGCTACAGCCAGAAGCTACTGTCTCGCTGCTAGGCGGAGATGTCAGCGAAGCAGGGGACGCTCCACACACGAAGTGCACGAGTCCCTTTACAGGGAGACCAGGACCTTTGGGACGCGGCTGACCAATAACCTTTTGGATCAGCATACAAAATGGTGATGGGCAAGCTAACCAGACAGCCAGTTCCGAGCTCTCAGGAGCAGCTGGGAGCAATAGTCTCCACGCTCTTCCCTACTCAGCCGCCTTTAAGGGCACCTATCGTGAGTGCTGGCGAAGCGCTGCCCACCTGCGAGGAGGAAGACCTGAGCGCGTTGGCAGCATCCAAGGCACCTGGACCGGATGGCATTCCCAATGCAGCTCTGCACGCCATAGTGAAGGCCTATCCTGCCCTCTTCACGCAGGTCTACAACAGGTGCATAAGCGAACGGTGTTTCCCACGAGCCTGGAAGCAGCAAAGGCTCGTGCTCATCCCGAAACCAGGCAAGCTCAACGACGACCCGTCTTCATTCCGGCCCCTTTGGATGCTGAATACACTGGGAAAAAAAATATTCGAGCGCATAATATGCATGAAGCTGGAAAGGGAAATCGAGGAGCCTTGTCAAGCCACCAGCATGGATTTCGGAAGAGGCGAAGCACAATCGACGCGATTCGACAAGTAACTCAATTGGCAGCTAATGCGATTGAAGAAGATAGATGGCGGGGCGGTTCCAAGGAATACTGCCTTGTATGCACCCTCGACGTAAAAAACGCTTTCAATTCCGCGAACTGGAGCCTAGTCCTGCAAGCACTACAGCGTGGCGGCATATCAGGGTACCTCACGCAGCTGATAGCCGACTATTTTAAGGACTGCGTCTTGCTGTACAATTCAGACGCAGGCAACCAAGAGTAACAGGTGACAGGAGGCGTTCCCCAAGGCTCAGTCCTCGGACCGATCTTATGGAACGTCATGTATGACGGGATCCTGAGGATGACATTGCCCGAAGGCTGCTCCGTGGTTGGGTTCGCAGACGACATCGCACTGGTCACTGTGGAGAAGCAACTGGTCGACGTCTCAGCTAAGTGCAGTCTTGCTGTCGACCTGCTAATGTCCTGGCTAACAGAAAACGGGCTCTCGCTTGCAGAACACAAGACGGAAGCAGTGCTCAAAAGTAGCAGGAAGACCGTAGAGAAGCTAAGCTTCCGGTTGGGCTCGACCACCATCGAGTCTAGCCCGGCAGTCAAGTATCTCGGAGTTCTAATAGATCACCGACTGAACTACAAAAACCACATTGAATACGCAGCGGCAAAGGCATCCAAGACAACTGCCGCCATCTCTAAGATGATGGCCAATACGCGCGGTCCTAGACAGCACAGCCGGCGGATAATAGCGACAGCGGTGACCTCCACCTTGCTATATGCCGCACCGATATGGGCGGAAGCCATGCTGACTGCGAGCTACAGCCGACAATGCAAGTCGGTATATAGACGCTGCGCAATGCGCATATCCAGCTGCTTCTGCACTTTCTCGGAAGAGGCTGCACTGGTGGTAGCCGGATCAATCCCCATCGACCTATTGGCAGAGGAGCGCAGGACTGGAAGGTTTGGAAGCAGAGCCCAGCGGAGCAGCACGGTCTCAAGGCGGCAAGCGAGATGGGATATCGCGAGCACTGGACGTTGGACACACCGACTTATCCCCGAACTCAATCCCTGGATACACCGACGCCACAGGCAGGTGGAACTCTACACGTCGCAGCTTCTCACAGGCCACGGTTGCTTCAAGGCATACCTGCACCGATTCAAGCACGATGCAGATCTATTCTGTGAATACTGCAGCGGCGTCTCCATCGAAGACGCAGAGCACTCATTCTTTGTGTGCCCGCTATTCAGCGCGGAAAGAGCTGCGCTGGAGGCAGCAACGAACCGTAGCCTTAATCCCGAAAATATAACCGGGTGTATGCTGGAAACTCCATACAACTGGGATGCTGTCACTGACATGGCAGCAACTGTCATGAGGGAGCTGAGGCGCCGGGAGCAGATCCCTCGCACGGTGGGCAAAAGATGAGCGGCAACCTGACCGCCTGCCACCCTCGCGAAGTATAGCTTTGCGGCAGTCCCGCGGGAGTGGACATTTCCTACTTACACCTATTTTTTTTTTTACTTGTACATTTATTTCATTAAATGTTTTAAATAAAAAAAAAAAACAGCCGAAGCAGCAAACACCACCACGGACCACCTCACAAGCACCACAAACACACACACACACCAACAAACACAGCCGGAGCAACAGACATTACCACGCAGGAGGGGGGGGGTGTGACGCGCAGAACGCGCACATAAGTTAGGATTAAGATAAGTTATAAGTTAGAAGCCCAAAGAAATAAAAACTGAAGTACGAACAAGAGAACAAAAGATAACAAAAGAAGCCAACACACAAACCCATTTTAAATTCAAACCGGCTGAGCGCGCGCACCATGATGGGAAATGGATGGTCACACCGGCAAAAGTGGAGCGGGCACACTAAAGGTGGCTAAAAGCCGTTGGAAGATGCGGTCACACCACGCCGAACCGCTATATAAAGCGGACCCCAGCCCTCCAGAGCTCATTCAGTTCGGCGAGGCGATCGGTAACTATATTCACTATATATGTATATTGAACGAGGAAATTCAAAATATTATATGATACACGCCAGAGTATTTTTGTAAAAAAAAACAAAAGGAAATAGCTTATTAATACAAAAATTTTGTAATGAAATTTAATTTTTCACATTTTCTTTACTTTAAAACTGTTGAGGTTTTCCATAAAGTATAATTTAAAACAAAAACAATAACAGTTTTGTTTAAATAAAATAAATAAAAATAAATAAATAATAAATAACATAACAAATAACAATAAGTATAACCGAACAAACAGAAAGCATTGATGTCGAAAGTGCAAGTCCAAATATAAATTTAACAATGGCTCAGACAAATATTGAATTTATAAACACAGCCACTAAGCTTATACCAGTTTTTGATGGTAAAGCTGAAAACTTACAACGTTTTATTGATGCACTAGAAATTTTGGAATTAATAAAAGGCGAACACGAACAATTAGCAGTTTCTATAATAAAATCACTGCTAAAAGGTGTAGCCAGAAATTTAATCGGAAATGAAACAACCGAAATCATTTCCAGATTAAAAAGCAATGTCAAAGGCGAAACTGTAGAAGTATTATCAGCAAAACTGATGAACCTACAGCAAAGCAATAAAACTGCCAACCAGTACACATTAGACGTTGAGCAGATGACTAAAATGTTAGAAGGTGCATAGATAACAGACGGTTTACCGCTAGAGTTAGCCAGAAGTTATTCCACCCAGCACGCAATCAAAGCAATGACTAAAAATTGCACAATCGATAAGGTTAAA
>VNJU01008085.1:0-17017 GCA_008042675.1 Drosophila seguyi
TCCAATCGATTAGAGATAAATAATAGCTCATGTCAGTGAATTTAGCTTTGCGGAAGCAGCGAAAAGTTGCAGGCTCAGCTAAAGGACAAAGCAGTAATGGAGTCAAAGCTTCTAGAATTATCTCCAATGTGGGATGATAAGCGTCTTCAGGGCTAGAGAGAGGGTCAATTCTAGAGACGCAAGCATTGGCAAACTCTGACGCAAAGATTAAATCGAGGACTTTGTCTCCACAGTTCCTAATATAATTTAATTGTCCCAATGAAAGGTCGATAGGACCGTGAATAAAATCATGAGGTACAGTTGGAACAAGAAAATTCGAATCAGGCGAGGGCACCCAAGAAAGGGAAGGCAGGTTGAAATCACCTAGTACGATGAGGTGGTCATTAACACCAAGGGACGAGTGAATACTTTGAATTAACGATGAATGCTGTAAAAATATATTAGTATCTGACCGGGGTGGGATGTACGAGCATGTGACATACACAAAATAATCATGAACATGAATGCGAGCAGCAACAAACTCTAAATTAAAATCTGTATCAGTAATCGGAACCAAGTTTGAAACAAGATCGGACTTGACTTGACTTGACTAAGCTTGCCTAGTAAACTGCGAACATTCTGATAGTGTATAAAAAACGAGTCGCTTAGTTTTTTGGAGTTCTATCCGAGGGAGATAGAGGCGCGCGAGCCCGAAGTACGCTCTTATTGATGAATTCGTGAACGATTGCATGTTCAGGCCATACGGATGCATCAAGAACCCTAGGAAATAGTACATCAGAAAGTCCAATTTTAAACGAAGATATATCACGTCTTTGTTTAAAACTGAATTTTGAGATAGTAAATTCGGTACCAGAAATTGCAGAATGTTGGGGTCTACGGCTGATGACTGGCGGCGCTGAAATTGAGACCGCCGGAGGTACCACAGGGTGGGCATCCAAGTTCAACGACGTGCAGACAGCGGCATGCGACGTGAATGGTTGATTGACGTTGACGGGCAGCAGATCCGAGACATGTCGACGTTGGGTTGCTGCGGAACCGAACCCATGTCGAAATTTGTCCCGCCAGAAATGGAGGCATATACGGCATCTTCAACAGAGCCCTCAACCACGGCCGCGGTGTTATTAGCGGGCTTAGTACGAGGACTGAATTGCATGAGAGGGCTTTCAGGGTCTGGAACAAATAAGAAACTATTAGAACCGTCGCTCATTTGTTGGTTTGCGGAGTCACTTAGCAGCTTAAGCGATTTAAAATGGCGTTCCGCCTTCTGGAAACTGCTTCAAAAATCCCTGAAGCCGGCAGCCAAGGACTGAAACTCGAGGTGAGTTTGCCTCATAAATGCCCTCATATCCGATTTGATATGTAGGCAACTCGGGCACGTCCAGTCCAATCCGGAACTATTCCGTATGCGATCAGATATACGCAGGCCAACTTGTCCAATAACCGCGCAAGCAGGGTGAGCGATATTGTCGCAGAGCCAACAATAAACAGTGGCCTGCCGCGCCGTAATTACTCCGCTGCTCGAGCACGGATTGATACAACATGTGGCCATTATTTTTAAAATAATTAACACGGAGGCAGTCAATCGAATAAACAAATTGAACAAATTTCGCGGCGAAGAGACCAATCAAAGCAAAAGACCGAAAAGCGCAAAAGCTTTTAATAATCTGCGCTCAGTAAATTCGATTTTGTGATTGAAATCAGCGTAAGTAGCAGCACCAACAACAAAACACACAGGCGATGTAGCGATAAGCGGTAAACGCACGACGCAAGAAACAGAAAAGCAAAGCGATCTGATAAAAATGTAAAACCGACTTAGTTTTACGTAAATAAAGTCACTATCTTTGTTTAAAATGCACCAGTTGTTTTTGTATGCTAAAGATCACAGAAACACTGACCACTTGCCAAAATTTTGGGCTAAGTAGAATAGATATTCACTGTGAGAACTTAAAACAAGGGCGAGCGATAGGAAAACACGTCTAACTCGAAGCAAGCTTTTTGACAACAAATTATTAATGAATTTATTGTGGAATAATTATTATTCGTTCATAAATTCAACCTTTCGTGGGCCTCGTTTCTTTCCCTGACTCGACCTAAATATATACATATTAATATTTACAGTCAGGTAACTGGCCCTGATCCTCAGAATTCGATTCTGAGAATGCCCACGGGAGGCGACAGAAAGCCGCGTCCAGTCCCATGAATCCGCTTGGACAGATCCCAATCCGCATCTCCGCAGCCGTCTCAATTAAAGCCAAAGGCTGCCACTGCCACTTCAAGGGCAAAGAGTGACGAATCTGTTGACACTATTTCCGGTCCCTCGCCAAGACTTACTCCTTCGGTCGCAAAAGTGACGCAAAGTGCAGTAGAAGTCGCCCTTAGGAAGTTCACTGCCACAACGGACGCAGTTAGCCAATTCGAAGCTGACACCCACACTCCGGGCCCCCCTGACACTGACATGTTTTCCCCTCACATGTGCTGAGTCCATCTGGACGAAATCCGGGCCCTGTGGGAAGATGTGAAGCACTATAGGAGCTGCTTGGACCTTCTATCCGTGTCCGCCGAGGATCCAACCACCTCAACAGTGCTAAGATCAAAATACAGTACTGTTACACTGGTATTTTGAGGTGTGTAGCCCAGCTTCAGGAAGCAATAGAAAAGGCCGCCTGCCAGTCCACTCAGGCTTCCGCCAGTATTTCCACACTCCCGACTACGGGGTGTCGTTTACCGCCCGTAGACACCGAAGTTGTCTTCGGTGGCCCACCTTCCGGGACTTATTCACCGCCATTTATATCCACAACTCGAGGCTCACACCGGTGGAGAAATTGTTCCACTTATTATCGAAGACAAGTGGCGACGCGCACGCCATTGTCGCCAAGGCCCCGCTAACCAATGAAGGATTTGTCTCTGCGTGGCGAGGGTTGACCGACTGTTTCGAGAATCGGCGGTCACTGGTCAACAGTCAGTTGAGGATCCTGTTTAACATCTAGGCCGTTCTTCTTCAAGAGTCCGGGGCCGCTCTGAAAAGCTGCAAGGCACCGTAAAAAGTTGCCTTACAGCCTTACAAATGTCCTCAATTCAGGTCGAAGCTTGGGATTGCCAATGGTTTTACATGGTTTCCTTAAAGCTTCCCCAAATCACACATTCCATGTGGGAGCAATCCGTTCACACAAGGCAGAAATTCCAACATGAAATGAACTTGACGCATTCCTAACGGAGCGCTATCGTACCTTGGAGGCAATAGGGGTTCGGGGCAAGTTTCGCAACGGTCGGCAACCGCGAGTGCCTCAAAGCGCAGGCTCAATTCGTACGAGGCCAGGGTGGCTCCAGCCCCGAAGGGGTGTGATCTTTGTTCCCGAGAGAACCATGTCCGCTTATGTCTGCGGTTCCTCGAAATGTATGTAAATGGTTGCTCCGACTACATCAAGAAAAAA
This sequence comes from Drosophila seguyi, assembly GCA_008042675.1. Lineage (NCBI taxonomy): Eukaryota > Metazoa > Arthropoda > Insecta > Diptera > Drosophilidae > Drosophila > Drosophila seguyi. Next base: position 3,432 of record VNJU01008085.1, read on the forward strand.
CAGCTTTGCCTGAATTGTATCGCACGAGGACATTAGCAACGGGATTGCACTAGTGCCTACAGCTGCTTCACATGCCACACCCTCCTCCACCGCGGTAATCCATTTGCAACCGCCCCAGTTCCGTCTGCGACAGCTAGGCCTCGGCCCGCGGCCACTCCCAGAGGAACGGGCGCCTCAAAAGATCCCGCAGTGGGGATCAGCCGTGCCGCTCAGTCCACGAAGTTGTGTTCTTTCTCGATTAAATCGCCGTCTAGACCTGGGCTACAGGTAGAGACCGCAGCTTACGTTCTTCCGCAGCTGGCCGGGAATCTGCCCTCATATCCAATCCCAGGAGATCTTCTTAAGGATCTTCCCGACATCCCCCTGGCGGACCCCAAGTTCTTTGAGAGCTCCCAAATCGATGTCTTAATAGGAGCAAACATTCTTCCGTCTATTCTCCTCGGCAAGACGAACATTTGCGGGTCGCTTCTCGGCCAGGAAACCATTTTTGGATGGGTGTTGACAGCCCCAGTCCACTCGGCAGGCCCCCGCATGGTGTCTGCGTTCTCCACTCGAGTTACCTGCGCCTTCGGAGACTCCCTGGACCAGCTCCTCACCAAATTCTGGGAGGTGGAGGAAGTTCCCACACAGATCGTCCCCGAATCTGATTCGGTTCTCGAACACAATTTCGTACAAACCACCAGAAGAGACCATCGTGGCAAGTATGTTGTGACGTATGTTGCGCGACCCCGAGCGCAAGAGTTCCGAGCTAGCATCCTCACGATCCTTCGCTCTGGCTCAATTCCTACGCAATGAGCAGCGTAATCCGTAATCCAATAATACCTCGACTTAGGTCACATGGCCAGGGTTTCTACGACGAGCCGTTCCGCCACGTACTACCTTCCACATCATGCCGTTATCAAGCCCGAAAGCACAACCACTAAAGTGCGGGTGGTGTTCAATGCTTCTAGGCCTTCCGCTAACGGGACCAGACATTCTTTACGCGGGCCCGGTCTTACAGTCCGACCTGACTATTTAAATCCTGAAGTGGCAGTACTTCAGGTTTGTTTTCATTGCCGACGTCAAAAAGATGTACCGGCCGATTTGGGTAGACCCCAAGCAGACGCCTCTCCAGCGCATTCTGTTTCGCAATTCCGATGGGGAAATCCGTGACTACGAATTGAAGACTGTAACCTTCGGAATCAATTGTGCCCCATTCCTAGCGATCCCCGTCCTGCAACAGCTCGCCGACGACGAAGAGTCGAGGTACCCGCAGGCGAGTCGCATTATCCGACATTTCATGTACGTCAACGACGTTCTCGCTGGGGCAGACTCAAAGACTGAGGCGCAGGCAGGGCCATGGGTTCGGCAGGGTTCCCACTTAGGAAATGGACGTCTAATAGTAAGGCGATTTTATCAAACATCCAGCATGACCATCTTCTTCGTGCTGATTTCCTCGAAACCGAAGCAGAGAGCAAAGCTAAAACTCTTGGCGTGCGGTGGAAGGCAACGTCGGATGAGTTTTTCTTTATTCCGCCAGGATTGACCTCGGGATCGTCTTTCTCAAAGCGTCAGGTCCCATCACAACTTGCCAAATTGTTTGATCCAGCCGGCTGGCTAGCCCCCTTCATTGTCCGGGCAAAGATGTTCACGCAGGACATTTGCCTCCAGAATCTCGGTTGGGACGGTGTCCTCCCTCAAGGGTTTTGTACAAGATGGGCTGATTTCCTGGAAAATTACTCGGCGCTCGATCAGATCCGCATTCCCCGCTGGGTCGCTTTCCGACCACACCTAAAGGTAGAGCATCATGGGTTCCGGACGCCTCGCAAAAGGCGTACGGTGCCGCCATTTACGTTCGAGTTCAGGTCGGTTCCACGGTGAACTTGCTAACGGCAAAGACGCGGATGGCCCCAGTCAAGACAGTGTCGCTCCCGCGGCTGGAGTTGTCGGAGCCGTCCTATTGTCCGAGATGGCCAACGCCACTCTTCCGAAGATGCCCGGCCCCGCGTCCGCCCTCCACTGTTGGACGGACTCAACAATTGTTTACGCCTGGTTGCACACGCCGGCATGTCATTGGACAACGTTCGTGGCAAGCCGGGTGACTAAGGTCACTCAGTTCACCGAGATGGAGAAACGGGCGCATGTCCGCTCTAAACACAATAAGGCAGATCTCGCTAGCCGGGAGGTAGCGCTTCAAGACCTCGCGAAGAGCCAGCTGTGGTGACATGGTCCTGCCTGGCTGCAAGGGCCACAATGCGAGTGGCCCATTCAAGGCAATGCCTCCCCCGAGACGGAACTCGAAGAGCGAGCAGTCAAGGTCCATATTGCGAAGGCAACATTCGACAAAGCGTTGCGAGTCCTCGCTTATGTTCGTCGCTTCATCCAGCGCTCGCGAAGGAGCAAGTCTTCGTTTGAGAGTCACTTCACATCTCCTGAAATCGCGTCGGCCGAACGTCGCCTGATTTCCGTCACACAACGCAGGCACTTTACCCTCGAGATCGACTGTTTAAGCCAAAAGCGGCCAGTTCCAGCATCCAGTCCGATTCAAAATCTGAACCCGTTCCTTGATTCGCAAGGGCTCATAAGAGCGTGCGGCCGGGCTACAGCCCCCGAGCTTCTCAAGTAATCTCGGTAATCCTTCCATACAACTGTCGTTTTTCCAGACTCCTAGTTTAGTTTACGCATCGCATAACGCTACACGGCGGTAATCAGCTGATGATCCGGCTGATCCGGTCCAAGTTCTGGTTCCCGAAAGTGAGGAATTTGATCAAGTCCATCATCTATTTGTGCAAGGTATGCGTCATCCACAAAAAGAAGTTGCAAACTCAACTCATGGAGGAACCACCTAGAGAGCGCACGTCCTTCTCGTGTCCCTTCACACATACCGGTATGGACTATGCTGGCCCCTTCGACATCAAGAACTACACGGGACGAGCCTGTCTCATTACAAAAGGATATGTGCTAGTGTTTGTATGCTTTTCCACAAAGGCCATCCATTTAGAGCCGACGTCTGACCTTACTACTGAGAAGTTTCTCGCCGCCTTCGCCCGTTTCGTGTCCCAAGGAGGATGCCCCGGTCAAGTTTAATCGGACAATGGGAAGACTTTTGTGGGCGCGGCTAGTCAACTTTCCAGCTTCTTTGGGACTTCATCCCGCCGGGAGCCCCACACATGGGCGGCTTATGGGAGGCAGGCGTCAAGAGCTTCAAGACCCTGTTCTATAAGATTACGGCCACGCGAAAATACACGATCGAAGACATGTCCACGCTCTTGTCTAGGATCGAAGCGTGTTTGAATTCACGTCCGCTCTCACCAATGTCCGAAAACCCCGTACTGAGCGGGGACTCATCGAACGTCCCAAAGCGAAGGTCGTCCTCCTTCCAATGGAATCACCTGCCTGCCCTCAATAACCTGTCGCCCGTCCACTTCAATGTTCCACGTCACTGTGATGTTCCGTAGCTAATCCGTAGCCAGTCACAGCACGATGTCTCCACGCCCACGCAGCGCCAGTGCATTAGAAAGGCCTACCCGCGGAATTCTACAGTCGCGCCACGGCGCGCTTCATCCGCTCTTCGGTCTTCTTCCGACGTTCCACGGCACGCTTCAACCGCTCCTCGGCCCTCGTCCGCTACTCCACGACGCTCTGCACCCGCTCCACGGCACAATTCAACCGCTCCGCGGCCCTCTTCCGACGCTCCACGGCGCTCTTCAGCCGCTCCTCGACCGGCGTCCGCCATTCCACGGCGCTCTGCACTCGCTGCACGGCGCGGCCCCTCGGGCCTCGTCCGTCACACCACGTCGTGCTTCCGCTACGCCGCGGCACTCGTCCGCCGCGCCTAGGCAATTCTGCGCCGGCCGTCCGAGAAGCTAGCAGAACAAAGCCATCGCTCCGTCGCTGTCGTTGTTGTTGCAGCGGCATAGCGTCAATCTGCCTCCGACGGCTCTGGTGCGGATCCACACCTGGAATCAGGCCTTCGACACGGCGGCACTCATCGACCCGTGCACGCCTACGAGCGGCATCGACGCGTCGCTAGCGTCTGCTTTTCGACTGCCAACTACCAGCGTTGGGGACGAGCGGATATGTTCGGCCACCGTGAGCTCCAAGAATGACAGAAATGTCCGCTTGGATGTGGTATTCACGGTTGAGCCTCACGTGCGCATTCGCACGCCAGTTCGGGTGCTTGACGAGGCGGTGCGAGCCCATTTCCAGAACGTTACACTGGCCGACGAGCGCTTCTACCTCCCCGCGACGATCTCCGTGGTCCTGGGTGCGGACATGTATTCGCGAGTGATGCAGCTGGGCTTCATGAAGATCCAGGATGGATTGCCGGTGGCCCAGGATACCGTATATGGATGGGTCGTGTCTATAGCCTGCCACCAGTCATAAGGATGACCATGTTGCAACCCGGGTGACTGCAAGGGGGGGCGAAATGTTTATGTGAGGGGCCACTGTGCCGCCTCCGCGCACAGAGCTTTCGCTCACGTCTGCGCTCGCCCCGCTTGTGCGCCTTCGCTCTCGGCCTCCCCTGTGCCCGCTCGCTCCGGAGCTCGGGTTGTAACCGAGCTCGGCTGTCGGCCGATCTCCCGTGCTCGCTTTGACAAAGCAAAACGAGATGAAGCGCGGCTTTGGTATTAAGCTTAGTTTTAGTATCTTGTATGAAGCCAATTTAAGCTATATGAATTTTACCACGACGCCCCCGCTTTTTCTTCTTCTTGGATTGTTGGGTTTTTTCCACTACTTGCCCTGCGTCGTGGGAAATCGATTTCAACTTGCTCCAATCTCCGGTGGACCATACAGGACCCCCTCCAACAATTAATATTTTATAATTTCGTAAATGTCTCCTTCACTGCGTTGCAAACTTCCCAATAATAAAAAAAAAAAATTATAAATTAAAAGAAGTTATCCTTTGTTTAAAAGTGCAGTTTTGTTTTCCCCCTTTTTTTTAAATGAACATATTTTTCTTAATTTAATTTATTATAATTAAATATATTTTGTTTGTTTGTTTACTATTTAAGTAAATTAGAAAAGAACAAATGCGATTTTTTTACTCTGCAATCTTCCAGTGATGTTAGAAAGCAAAAGTCAAAAAATTATTCCCTTGCTTTTAAAATTTTTATCAAAACACAACATGAACTTTTTAAGATGTTTTTCATAAAAAAAGAATGGAAAATCGAGCTTGCACAAGTTCCCTTTTAAATTTTCACTTCTTTATTATTTTTGATATGATGAAGGCTCTCAACTTTGATCATTTGGAACATTTTATTATGTAACTATGTTGAGCAAAACTTTTAGTTTTTGGTCGCGGTGTTTTTTTTAGAGAAATAAATAATTTTAGCTTATTAATTAAAAATATATTATATTAAAAAATAAAAATCTAACTGGGATTCGTTCCCATGCACCTTGGATTTGCAGTCCGATTCCCTCTCCATTAGAATAAACGGCAATCAGGTGACCGGGTGATCAGATTCGAAATAGAATTAAGCATTGCGGGTTCCACGGGTAAAATGCCGATTCTTCCGCTAGGACCCGCCATAGAACACATTTTTTTGTATGTGATGTTCCTCTATTCATACCCTTTGGTGACACCCTTACTCTCAAATCATTGTTAACAATCAATATTCCAAGTGGACGGTCTCGCTCCCAAACATGGGCAGTACAAGTAAGGTTTTTATCACAAGAATTTAGAGTTAAGCTAAGGGATTCATGGCCGAGAGGGTGCTCGCTCGCTAATATGCGGACTCTAGATACCTGTCCTCCTCTTGTTTCAATTAAGGACTTCCCGCGGTACACCGGCTATGCCGCGGGTGACCTCCCTCCTTTCCGTCTACTCGGTCACGCCCACTCGAGACACTGCAGCCGATGTGCTGCCGGCGTCCACCCCCATATGCGCGGATGCTGGTCCCGCTGTGATTTGGGATCCGGAAAAGCCACCAACCATCTTAGGACGGTTGGACATTGCCTCCTTCTCGTCCTCGGAGGACTTGGTGACCCTAGGGGAACCTGAGGTGTTGAGCTCAGTCTCCGAGGAAGTCACCTTGTCACCGTCTGACCACGCATCCAGCTCAACCTCTCAGAGGTTGGATCTAGCGGATGCAGGCAATCGAATCCAGCGGCTGAGGCTGGATTCCGACGTCGCCTTCATTAAAATGACGAGTCGCGAAAATAAGCTGTTCAAGGCAGCTATCGCGAAAGGGCTCCCGAGAGCAAAGGCTCTCCAGTCTGCAAAAGCCCCTCCCGCTGAAGCCGCGGCCAAGCGGGATCAGTCGTTTGACACGACCATGGAGTCAGGCTTGCCAAAGATGGCTCGTTCAGAGCCGACAGCGCCATCATACAGTCGGATGGCGAGTGGTGTCTAGCTCGGCTTCACCTCGACTGACGGGGCGTCGACCCTAACAGCGGAGCAGATGGCTACGCTCAAGGCGGCGATCCTGAAGACTACTCTCTCCTTGGAGACGGCTGGTTTGAGGCCACAATGCGGGATATGTCCCGAGAACTGGGTGGCTTTTTGCTTCAGGCGCAAGTTTAGCATTATCAAGGCTAATAGTTCGCTTAACGTGGAGCTGTTAGAGGAGGGCCAGTTCCCCGGGCCAGCCTTGTGCGAGACTACTTCGCCATCTTATGAGTAAGGCATAAGTCAATTGTAGTGCCGTTCAACAAACGGTACACCAATGACATTGGCCTCCTCGTCATTGGGGAGACTCCCGTAGAGATCTCCAGTGAGGTCAAATACCTGAGAGTTCTTCTATATAAGCTACTTAACTGAAACTCGCACTCGCAAACTCAACAAAACGATTACCAAGGCCACACATGCATTGTGGGCATGTCGTATGGTAAAAAAAACACCATCCTGTGGCTTTACTGCATGATGGTCCTGTCTATTATGACCTACGCCGCTCTTGTGTGGTAGTCACTTCAGTATTTTGAATAATATTTCTTGCTTGAAATCTGCACCAGAACAGATCTCCCGACCACGAAGCTCTACTTTGAGGCGAAATTTAGGACTCTCATCCCAGACCGTAGGGCTTGGCATAATGGTAACCCTTGTATTCACAACAGGGGCCTGCAGTGGTTCACTGACGGGTCCAAAACTGAGCAAGGGGTAGGTTAAACCTAATACCAGAGTCTCGATTGCACTGGGCAAATGGGCCAATGTCTTTCAATCCGAGATTTAGACCATTAAGGCCTGGTTTAAACATATCCAGGACAAGAGGATGAGAGGAGCTACAATATATATATATTTTCAGATTGCCAAGCGGCGATCAAAGCCGGAATTTCCGGCAGCGAAAACGCGGACGAGATGGCAAAGGTCGACCTTTGTAAATCTATAATGCGAGTTTATTACACCTACATATATCACAGAAATCTCAAAAAGCAACTTCTGGAAGAGGAAATGTATTCTTAATTATTTTTACGTAACGGATAAAAAGCTTATAAGCGGAACTAAAAAGTGCAAGTCCTTAAAAGTCGATTAGATGAAAAATATAAATTATAACTATAACACCACGTCTTATAGTGTGAGAGGAACTGTTTATCGCTGATTTTCCCGCTTAATAGTTACTATTAAAAGCAAAACAAATACTTACTTCAAATAAGTCAACCGGAACTTCATTTTTTAGCAAATATTTTTGAACACTTGCGACAGCATCTTTTGAGTATTCCTATTAATATTATATATTAATTATGGCAATTTTAAAAGGTTATCCCAATTCTACTTACATATGTGTGTGATAGCATTTCTTCCATTATAAAATTATCATAAACTTCCCTTGCTAACTTTTTACGCTCGTCATAACATTCTGTTTTTTCAAATGTTTTGATCTAAACAGTAATGCTAATAAGAAATGTATTAGAAATATGTATATGAATAAGTTTTACCTGTTCATAAAACTTTAATTGCTGAATAGGTTCATCAGAATCGTTCTCACAAAAATCTTTAAAAAGCAAGTAACCTAAAAGAAGAAGTTTAATAAAGTTCAATAAAATTATAAAATACGTACCCAAAACTTCATTAAAAATTTTGTGAAAGTTTAATTCGTTTTCCTTTTCGAGATATTTATACATTACACTTCTGACACTAAAATAAAATAATAATAATTTATTAATTAAGTTGTATACACTAAAGTAAATAGTTATAGGAAAACAAGTACCATAAGTCAGTTATTTAGGCAGATTTTATCAAAAGCAAGCTTTGAAGAACTAAACATTTACAATAATTACAGATTTTAATCAAAGTATTCTTTTCTACAAATACCTGAATTAATTATCGAATTAATTCTTAGTGTTAGTTAAGCTCAAGATTCTAGTAGGGGTGTATCTGAACAGCGGTCTGCTCTTCTGGTAAATTAAAGTTGGGAAAAAAACGTTAACATCGAAATAAAATCCCAATCGATTCCTGATTAATTAACTCTTCCGTGTCCAGACGGAGTCAGACGGATGGGAAGAGACCCGGTCAGTCCGGCAAGCAGTCTTAAGGGTACGCTTCCAAAAAGAAGGTGAATAGGAGGAAGAGAGGAGGAGACGAAGCCAGAGCTCTGACTTGCCGAGAGCTTCTTGAAGGTCGGTAAGCTGTTGGACAAACTCCACAGCCTGGTGCACGAATAGAAGGTGCGCGACATCAATGTGTCGATGAAGGCGATGATTAAGGAAATGCTGAAACTCAAAAGCTGGCATCGAACAGTGGGCCACGAGTATCGAGGAGTCCAAAAAGCCGGGCGCTCGCCCAACCCTGCCGAGCCCGAGTCCAGGACTGCTGGAATCTCAAGGAGTATGGTGGTCAAGAAATAAATGCAGTCCGGCAGACCGATCCCCGATGCTGTGATAGTGGAGGCATCGGAAATAACCTACAGCGAAATTCTAACCTTGGTCACGCAATGGGAAGACAGTCAACATACTGACCTCAGAGGGGCAGTCAAGAATGTCCGCCGAACGTCTAGGGGAAACCTGCTCTTGGAAGTAGTCAGGGGCAGTTCAGAGAGCGCCGAGTCCATTAGGGAGACTCGGCGGAAGTGGGAGCCTTGACGAAGGATTCCAAAGTCTAATTCCGAAGAGCGAGACTCGCGCCGCCTTAAGAAACAGTAACAGCCCAGTGAAAGAACGGCTAGGAACGGCGGTGCTAGCCCCCCAAGGACGACATGCAACTGTTTCAACTCAATCTGAATCACTGCAAAACGGCGCAGGATTTACTACTGCAGACTTTGCGCGAGGTATCACTGCAGGACGGCGCAGGATTTACTACTGCAGACTGTGCGCGAGGTAGCCGCGGATGTAGTATCCTCAGTAAACCCAATAGGGCAAGGAAAGTAGCGGAGTAGTATAGCTCGCAGAGATAGGCAACGGCGTATGTCCAGCACCTGGGCAGCCGAAGGTTTTGTGAGGGCAGAGGGCCTTCCGCTATGAGCGTTCTGCCAGATCCTGGGCGACCTGAGCTGCGACCTACGTGGGATAAAATGTCGTAGTCTGGACAATTTCAACGCCTGGGCCCGGGGCGTTGTGGAGGGCGGTTCTAGAAGCTTTTGCCTTGACGGAGCGCGACACAGCTTTGTCCGAGCAGGACCTGACGTAATAGCTCTTGATATAGCACTAAATATAAGGAACGCCTTCAACATCGCCTAGCTACACAGTGGGACTATGCGAGCTTTCTCCCGTCTGCTGCTGAACGTCGTCACCTCCAATCTGCTGTATGCGGCGCTGGTGTGGACTGAGGCGAGCGGTCGAGTCAGCGTACAGACTATGCGCAATCCGAGTGGCTTGCGCATTCCGGACGACCTTGTGCCGCTGAGGGATTTGGTACCGGATCGATACCCATCACAAGGAGCCTCCTCTGGCTCAAGTGGGCGGCCCGGCTCTTCGAGCCGGCCGTCACCGCCCTAACCTAACCTAATGACGATAATTGTTGAAATCATTGCATTAGCCATATAGCGGTCGCAGAGTTGAGGCGAATAACTAAAGGCGATTTTTTTTTTAACGACGGATACAAGAATACCTAATGACTACACTCTTAGTGGTGGAGACATATACAACTTAATTAACGACACGGAGATGATAGTTGTTAATAAAGATATTCAAAGACAAGTCTTAACAAGGTCTTATTAGACGGGTCATTTCGCTATGAGGAAGGTGAAAGATTTGATTTGCCACACACAAAGACTGCAAGCACATCCTAGCAGTTGTATACTCTTTCACAACGTTTTTTTAGTCATACCCTACGAAATTGACAGCTGTGTTATAGCCAGACTGCGTAACCAGATTATGGTATTTGGCAACCCAGCAATTATCATCTCTGATAGAGAAACCCCATTTTCCTCAGAAGAGAACGTCAAGCCAATCAAAACGACAAAAGGATTTCCCCGTGTAAACAGTCAAGTTGAGAGGTGAAATGCTATAATAATAGCAGTTCTATCTAAGCTGAGCACCGATGATCCAATAAAATGGTACAATTATGTCCACAAATGCAGCAGGCCATTAACTCGACATTTGCGTCATCTTGTGGAACTACACCGTCTGAGCTTTTAATAGGCTCCTTTTAATAGGCTCCAACTAAAGAACTAAAGAAGAGATCAATCTCCAGGACTTAATACAGAAAAAACGTGTAAATAGTGAACTTTTCGTCATCTTGGCACTAGTTAAAATTTTTTTTTATTGTTTTCGAAAAAACTTATCTGGTGGAATTCGGCGAATTATTCGGATGAGTATAATATATACGGTCCAACTGCAAAACTACAGTAAACATTATACATATGTATACCGGCCGCCAATTTCATTTCCCTTTTGTGAAGTTGCAGAGCAGTTATTTGTTTGAAATAACCGTACATAAGCCGCATATCGTTTATTTTTACTGTGGCAGTGGCGCTCAAACTTACATAGTGAAAATTTCTGCAAACTCGGCAGTGAATTCAAAAGCTGCAGACATTTGAATGTACATAAACAGTCATGGTCAAAATTATTCTCACAGCACACAATATTTGCAAACTTTAACTTCTTTTAGTTATATTTCTTGTTGTTGTTGTCCGATTTGGCTGAAATAGTTATTATCGCTAAGCTTGATCTATGCAGAAGCTAGTCGAAAAGAAATGCGAAAGATAACGGTTCATAAAACTAAGCTAAAAGAAAAAGAAAATTTGAAAATTTTTAAACCTAGCAACAATATCAGCCCGGCCCTCAATTGTTAACTCTTTTGTTTTGGACATTTTATTTAATAACTGTAATAGGTAAATGATTAAATGTAATTATTATTGAATAAATTAAATGTATTTAAGCAAAAAAACCGGCAGTTGTCACTCTAAACCAATCACTATAACAGAATTTGCGTTGTGAAACTATTTTTGATGCGACGAAACCGTGTGCAAATACTTCTGACAACTGATAAAGATCTCTTCATTTGCCTCTTCCTTGCGCATAAGTACAGTTTTTTTTCAAATCGTCTTTTATCTGACTCTGCATAGGTTTGAATTTCCAAAAGCAATATTTTTTTTTGCATTTCACCCCCTCCCACTTGCTGCACAAGCAACTCTTTGTGAACCATTCACAAAAATTCACTTTGTGAAAATAATAATGACCATGACTGTATATTTTTGTATTTGTTTGGACATTTCCGGTTTATATGAATAAATTCAGCCTTCGAAAATTTCACAACATTTTTGACATATTTTGGCGGTGTTTGGGCATCTTTGACCCGTATCAGATAGTTTTGGAAAGTTTATGCTTCAAGTAAAATTAATCTTTTGTGCACTTTTCGGCTTTGGTTTTAACCATTAACGGTACATACCATACACATATAAACCTAATATTGTGTGCATTTCAGTGGTAATTCTGTGCACAACCTTTATATAGCCCAATAAATATATTGGATAAAATTCAATTTATAAATTATACCATTCTTAATATTTGGGCATCGCTTAAAATTTTTAAGTGAGCATAAAATTTCGTGAGATTTGGCAGAATGTTTATTGTTTATTGTTATTTGTTAATTTTAAGATGAAAAAACTTGAAGTCTAGGGTATGTTGGTTTAGGGCGAAGGCGGAAGCACAATTAAGCTCCCTCTCGCTCTTTGCGAATTCGCTTTGCCCTTGCCAACCTTCGCTAAGCTAGGCCTAAATAGGATCGTGTGAAAAAAAAAGTCGAAAAATTGATATCGTCAAGGGCACACCTAATTTCTCGTCCCGCCGCAAAATTAAACAGTTTTCTTGCCACCAAGTTTGCTTAAATTATTTTAATAAACTAAAAAAAACGCGCTTAGTGTTTAAATAAATATTAAACAAATTCGTGTTAAACCTGATTCTGGTTCCGGAAAATTGCTGCCATCACCGAGGGATCTTCATCGCTGAGGAAAGTGGCTTCTGAAAAAGTTAAAACTACTCACAGAAATCAGAGGTATGTGTTAAAAAAATTGAAAGCTGGAGTGAGAGACAAATTTAATCTTTATGGTATTGCGCTGAAATATTGCACATATGTACGTATTTATTTAGTATAGGTAAATTGTATGAAAATTTATTCAATGTATATTGTCTATAAAAATACATATGTTAAACCGATTTTGGATGCGACATTTATTTATTGCTTTATGTATTTATTACTGCAATCACTATCGCCCCCTTTCCCCTCTCTCTCTCTCGTTGAAACTCGCATTAATAGTTGGGAAGATAATCCAAGCTTGCGCGCATATGTATGTATTAACATACAGCCTAATATACCAGCAGCTGCATCGGTGAACTTTTCGTTTTCGCTTTCGCTTATGCACTGGTGCCTACGTGGTTGTTGTTGTTTGGCCCTTTTCGTTTGGCGCGCTTAGATTAGCGGGCCGACAAGTGACGCGCTACCCTGTATTCTTCGGGCATACTCTTTCCGGAGTCTTTTTGCACCCACTGTTAATATTGATACTGCGTGATGTGATTTAAAATTTAAATAATTTTTCGTTGTCCTTCTCTTAAAAATAAATAATAATAAAAAAATAATAAAAATAATTCTTTCTCTCTTCCAAGTGAACGGACGTGTTTTTTTCTTGCGCTCTCGTTTTGTGTTATTTTTTGATAAAAACAACTGGTGTTTTATTCTAATTCTTTGGTTTTGTGATTAATAAAGATCCCGTTAACTTCGTGTGCATGCAGCTATTCTGTTTTGTGTATTTAATAATTATTAATTTCACATTTTAGTTGTGCTGCTAGTGTTTGCTTTTGCATTTTTTGCACTCCTCTTTGTGCCTTCTCCGTTTAGCTTGCGCCGTCGCGACAGCTAAACGAAAAGCTTGCTCCCACGCTCACCCGCTCACCCGCTCTCTCACTCTCCCGTTTGTTCAGTGCAGCTGCACTCTTATCTCTCCTTACGCAAAGGTACAGTGGTAAGTCCAAATAATGTCCGCTATAGTCTGTGTCGTTAAAACCTGTAAAAAGGTTATTACCTCTGCTGACCTTACAATCGGCTGCTGGCTGTGCGACAACATTATGCATGCCAAGTGCATTGGTGTTGGGGCTCGGGCGGTAGACGATGTAAGAAAAAACATCGGTCTGCGGTACTGTTGTGAGGCCTGTCGCGAGGTTGAAAGGGAGATGATGTCTTTTATGCGGCAAACCAAAAACGGTTTTAAAGACGTATTATTGAGTTTTCGCAAAAC